>VZRF01006108.1:1279118-1336451 GCA_013396875.1 Vireo altiloquus
GGAGAGGGCGAGGGCGAGCCGGCACGGGAGGGGAGGGGAAAGCCGCTCATCATGTTTAGGGGCGAGGGGAGTCTCCCTGCCCGGGAACCCGGTGAGCGGCCCCGGCTGCCGCGGTCTCCGCCTCTGGGAAGGTAGGACTCTGCCGCAGGGGCTCAGGGAGGCCTCAGTACGCCCCTCTCCTTCTCGGTCCGGGTCGCCCCGACACCATCCCCGGCGCTTTCGGGCAGGGCAGTCTGTGTTGTGGGCGCACGGACTTAGACCCGCCCTGCGGGTGTCGGGGCCCGCCGGAAAGGGTCTCTTGGGAGGGATCGGCGAGGCGGGGGTCGTTGTTCTGGAAGGGACCTCTCGTGGAGAAGGGGACCCCTCAGCGAGGGAGGCCCCGGGAGGCGCTCTACGGTGGGCAGCAGCTGCTAGGCGTGCCCGGGAGGTACGCGCTGCCCTTGGCGCGGCACAGACCGCGATCGCAGCCTCGGCATTATTTTTTTTGATATAGGCGATTTTTGCCTGTGCCAGCGGCTTCTCTTCTTTTCAGCCGCATCTCGCAGTTAGAAGGACGAAAGGCAGTATGTGACTCAGTTTCCATGTGAGGACCGACGGTAACTGGGCGATAAGAGTTTGGGAGCCTGTGGGTTGCAACATAAAATGGAGTTTTATAAACGAAAAGTGATTTCTGATAAAGAAGCTGGGAAACACAAATCTTCGGCATTAAGTCATCAGATACAGCAATTAGCTGTCAAGGAATTGATAGTTTCCCATCAAACACAACCTGAACTGCTGAGGTCTGAAATGCTGCAATCCATCACAGGTACTTTCTTCTGGACTGTGTTAGAGTTTCCAGTCGTGTTATTGATTCATAAATAGTTAAATCACAGATACACTTAATATAGGGAAATACTAAAAATTTGAATACTGCTGCTGTCCTTGTAATATGCAAGTTGTAAAATATAAGTTGTAGGTAGTTGCTTTTCCGCAGTAAGGCAATCACACACCATAGCTGACAGTGTATCTCCTTACCTTGGCTACTGGATCTCCATTTTCAGAATTATTTTTTCTCCTGACCTAGTGTTTGTGTTATTTGTTACATCATTATTGCTGTGAAGGGGTGTAACGATTATGCTAAAGTGTCCCGTGGAAAGGAACTGAGCGGCCCTGTGCTTATTTGAGTGCATGCAGTATTCTGCTGAAGTCTACTGAATGCAGCCCGTTTCCTCTAAAGGGCAGAGACTCTTGCAAAAATGGAATTATCCTAATTAATAATTTAAATATATCAAAATAAATAATGTATACCCTCAAAGCTGTAATAGCAGGAATCTTTTTGTTGTTCCTGTCTTATGGAAATGACAGACTGCTTTAGTGTGAATGAATCCTGACATGATTCTGGAAACTGGGCCAACACATCATCGATTATGCACTTTGAAGAAGAGTGGGAAAGGTAGAGGAAAGATTTACAATTCTTGAATCTCTTGGCTTTGTATCGTGGCCACAAAAGCCTGCATATAGAAAAGATACAGTTTCTGGGACAGGAAAATTCTGCAGTGAGTCCAACTTTAGCAACTGCTGTAGATGCTGAAGTTATTTTCTAAACAGCTTTTCTGAGAATAGCAGCTAGATAATTTCATCTTGCTATGCTATACTTTTCTGATGTCTGACTGTGTTGCTTTAGAACATCACCTGACTGCATTTTATATGTGAGCTACGGTAAGATACAGCTGGGGAATGGGTTCAGAAATGGCCTCCTAAATAAACTGGAAGTTGAAACTGAACATGCCCTTAGCCCTTGGTGTATGCATTATATTTTGCTCCAATGGGAGTATCTCCGTAGTTTTAATTCTAACAACAGTATATTTTGACACCCAAAAGGTACTTCTCTCATATGAGTCCCACAGGACTGGAAGATGCAGGAAAAAGAACTGATGAGATGGGCATAATTCTTTACAGGGCAGGAGGTGCTACCATTTTAAGTTGGATATCAGTGACTGTACAGCCAAAACCTTAGGAGCACAGCTTTCCTTTACAAGTAAATCAATCTATGGGTTAGCTGCCATTGAAGAGAGCATTCCTCTTGAACTGGCCCTAGTGCTCATCTGACCACTTCTGCTGAACTGCAGAATTTAATTTTCCGCCACTCTAGCTCCTGTGATTATCCTGCTGTGGTGTCTGATGAGTAACCTTGGTGGGGCAAAAAAATGTCAGGGATGGAGGGGTGGGACAGGAGGGAAGTGGGAGGTGAGAAACATGGGCTGCCCTTTCAGCAGCGGCCCTCTTTTAAATCAGCAGTAATGTGAAACAATAGTCTTAAATTACAGTAGGCCTGAACTTCGTGATCCACAAAGGAGAAAACATCACTGTGCCTTTTACTTTAGTTCTGCCCTAAATCTGGAATGGGCTAAGTATGAGAACTGATTTATCCAAAAAGTTTATGTCAGACATGGTACATACATCAAGAGATGCAGAATTCAAAGTATTATACCTGACATACTGAGCTGATCCTAAAAGGTTCTAGTATAGGAGATTTCACAGCTTAAATACCTTAATCTATTAACCTCTTAAGTATAAAGGGGTTTCTCCTACTATCTAAAAAAAAATATTCTTTGTTGTTACTTGACATAATTTCTTAATGCTCTGCACTAGTTTGTACAGAAAGCAAGCACTGATCATCATTTGAATAACATCTTTAAATACTGGAAAACATATATCCTCAACAGTCCTTCCTTTTTGCAGCCTAAGAAAGTACCTTAACCTTTCTATATAGGTTACATATTGGACAACTCTTACATTTTGTTGCTCTTTTTCAGACTCAGATTTCTCTATGTATTTTTAAGAAATACTAAGCATAGCTGTTTAGTCCTTAACAGTATTTAGCCAGGAAGAAACTTCTGCCTTCCTGCAGAAGATGATTGCCTCCTAAGATCTGGTAAAGTTGTTTAAATTCAATAGCTTCTGATCTGTTGAATCAAAATTAGTTTGGTTAGGCAATTAAAAAATTGTTGCAATTTTTAATGAAGCAAATCAGAAGGCTTTGGCAGCAGGCCTGAAGAGGCAGCCTACTGCTGGAATGAAGAGCAAGGGCAGGGCAGTCACTGACAACCATGTCCATTGTGACCTGTTTGCTGGGGACTACATTTGAGCTTGATTATGAGACAGCAATGTGGAACTGACAAGAATGCTAGTAAAATTGAGATTTGTCCTGTCTAATCTTTCTTCTTTCTCCATGAAGTCAGTTCTTTTGTTGACAAATGAGGAAATTACTTTCTAATGTTATTTGGTATTGGCACCTTCCTATCTCGTACACGTCTATGAAATAAGTTGCCAAATCGTTTATTTTTGTGTCTTCATTGTACAAACAGTACTTCGGCATCTGTCATGTTCCTGATTTTTATCTCCTCCTGTTTGAAGCCCCTTAGTAATTTGTAGGAAAAGCAAGTAAAGCTAAAAATGGACGTTCACATATGCCAGTAACATCACATTCAGTAACTGTAGCTCTTTTTCATTTAGATGTACCCGTGTACAATTTCAGGGATGCAGTGTGCCTCCCAACAAGCCCTGAGGAAGGTATACACTACAATCAGGCAGCTGTTTCCCAAGCTTAAGTCTTCCTGACAGTCAGGGAAAACCAGTGGGGCTGTTCAGGAGGGGCAGTGGCTCATGTTCACCAGTTCCCATCAATGGTACTGGTCATGCCAAACTGGTCATTAAAGACTAATGATATTCCATAACCATCTAGAGGCTATGTGGAGATAGCAGGCTCTTACAGTGCATATTCAATAAATGGTGTGTTCCACATTTTTTTGTCATACTGGGAATATCAAACATGAAGCTTAACTAGCCACTAGATGTCAATGTTGCTGTGCTAAAAGGCAAATGCAGTTTTATTTGTTTGGCTGATAAAGTAATTTATTCAAGAAAAGAACTTCTTTATTTCCAGTATAGCGTCAGTTACAAAAAATAATCATAGACAAGCCCATGTTGTGTCCATTATTTAAAGATCAGCTGTGCAATTTTATGCCATTTTGAAGTTGCAATTATCATTTCAGTGTGTAATCATTGTTAGAAAAGTGCCTTTAAAAAAATAGCATCTGAGTGATCACCAGTTTCCTTCCTTGTTCCAAAATTCCAGACCTTTTATAAGTAGCCGCAATTAATGTATTGCATTTCACTTGTTAATAAGATAAACTAGAGCTAATAATAGGATATCTAATCTTATTATAAGAGTATTGAATTTCCTAAATTCCAGTTATCTGTGGACATTTTCCTTTTAATTATTCCTGTTTAACACCATTGGATATCAATGTCAGATACGTTGTGTGGAGACAGAATTTCTAGAACACTAAGACTTCCAGTATGATAAGCAATTGGGGAAACAGTTGTTTTGAAAGTTTGTATATCCAAAGGCAGGTCTGACAAATGATGACATTTTAGAAGGACCCATGGACATTTATTATTCCTGGCTTCTCTACTTCTAGGGTGAACAAATCACTGCCAGTCTCCACAACTTCTTACTGCCTAGTGCACTGAAGGTGCTGGTTCTATTGTCTGTCTACAGAGCATTTATTTTGAGGCCAAAGTTTGGAAATTAGTTTAATAAACAGTAGTGGAAAGCTCAAGAAGACAACAGTGCACATCTCAAATTCCAGATTAAGCTTCTTCTGCTCTTAGGATAAAAACAAATATCAAAGGCTCTTATTAAAAATAAACTTGAAGCTTTCTGTTGATCTGAAAATCTCCCAAGAAGTCAAAGATGAGGAAATTGTCCCCTTATTCTCAGCTGATCAATTTGGTAAATAGAATCCCAGTTTAGGCCACAATGTTGGAAAATACAGCCTAACCTGATTTATTCCCTTAACTCCACCTCATATGATGCAGATAAGGCTTCTCAACTTCACACATAATTAACAAGATTTTTTTATTACTGTTGACAGAAGAGCAGCCTTAGTCTTCATTATCATGGACTGAAGTAGTTTAAGTCCTGCTCAACAGTTTATTTGATTGTAGCATTACTTCCACTCTTAACATGCTAAAGAATCACAGATACACTGTAGAAGAACTATAACTGTTTTAATTCCTAACATCTGTTTTAGTTTTCTTGCCTGTGACTACAGAGTAATGTAAGAATCTTAATAATATCTTGAAAATCAGATTGCTTCATTCATTCAGTCACTTTGTTGCACTTAAGGGAACACTCAATGCATCAACTTTGATCCTAAAACTTCTGTGTACTTCAAAAAGTATCATTAAAATAGTTTTTCTGCAAGCCCTTGTTAAGATGTATAATGTAAATAGTAACAGTATGACCTTATAAAGACTAACTGGTTCAGTTATGGAAATAATAAATCAGACTTTCATAAAAAAATAATTCTTAGAATCAACTCCTGATATTATCTCTAAAGTTTGGACTTATTTTTGCAAAATGTACAGAATTTAACTAAATAAATCCCCTAGAGATGTATTATGTAGACTCCTGTCTGGTGTCCTTTAATTGTCACTGCTAGTTCCACATTTGTTGTGTGGCAAATGATTTTGGTCTCCAGAGCTTATTCTCAGAACAAAGCTCACTACATTACACATGCATGGAGGCATGCATAAAAAACAGTAGTGACTTCAGCCTATCAGGAATTTAATTTAAAAGTAATTACCAGTGTGTACAAAATACTACAGCTTAGTTTTCTCAACCTGCATTTAAGTAAGTGGAATAGAGAGACTAACTCCTCCACCATATTCCAGTTTTCATTTGAGGAGATTTCAGAAGTTCATTATGCTTAAATTCCCTGAAGTATGAACTATTTCCTAAGCGAGCAAAGAATGCCTAATCTTACTTTTATGGCTAGATCTGCTGTGGTGGAAAGTGATTGATGGCATCCGATTACATAAATTCAAGAGAAAGGCAAATTTGTTTTTTCAGTTTGATATCAGAGTTATTATATAAGATGAAAAAATCATAGAAAATAATAAGCAAGAGAAGGAAAATCCAGTAATGTGGAAATAAATAAAAGAAAACAACTGACAAACAAGCAATGTACTTACTTTCTTTAAATTACTTTGTTTCCCACTGGATTTTTTGGTGGGGGAAAAAAGACTAAATGAGCAAAGTTACAGTCCATTGCATTTTTAAACCATAGTGGAAAAGATATGCATTCCCTCTTTTCCTGACATGCTTCTTTGTGCATAATGTCTGCCATGAATGTATATTCATAATATTCACTTACAAGAATTGAGGAAAGGTACAAATCATTGACAGGGAATGTTCGGAATCGAAAGTCTTCTGTATATAAAGGTGACAGACAAGTCACTGTAATCTGAATCATGCCAGCAGTTAAGCACTATTGGTGTACCCAGCATTCTACATAACCTGGAAAAGAAAGGTGCCTCGAAGTTTGGGCCTAAGATCTAATATAATAGAGATGTACAGTCTCATTCCTGCAAATGTGTTCCAGAAAACATCTGTTTTTTTAGAGAAATGTTTCATCTTAACTTAGAAGTTGAAATCTTAACTTAGGAATCCAGAGGGCCAGTCCTGAAAACCGTACTGTGGAGCTGGTAAGATGAGTTCATCACAATGTTTTCCACTGGTTGTCCTGAAGCAAAGAAATTCATCAGAGATTATTTGCAATATGTAGTGCTGCAGTCACTTGTTTGGAATCTCACAGTCAGATTTTAAAAAACTAAGGTATAAGAGCATAATATGATGTAATGATGACAGAATTGACCCTCACTTCATCTTATTATTTCTGTGTGATTACATAGTGAACTAATACAGTAGCTGCATGTAGAAGCTGTTAGTATCTAGGTTGAGGTGATCAATAACTGATCCTTCAGTGAAAACTAAAGGATAGAGGGATATAAAAAAGTGGCTCTGAGCGCTGAAGTAGGATGAATCAGTTAAAAATTCCTATTTCACAGTTTTTAATGAATGTGCTTATAGACTACTGCTGTGAGACTTCATTTAATTAATAATACCATGAGCCATTCTGCTAGAACTGACCTTTTATTAGTAAAAGTATACTACTGATAGCCAGGGTTTGGAAATAATTTGGATTATATTTCAAATTAAATACAATTTTATGTTATTTAATCAGTATCATTAAGACATGAAGTACTGAAATACTATCAACCTTTCTATTGGAAGTATTTCCAGGACACTATTCATTCCATGGCACCTAAGTGGCAACCATTAGTCTAACTTAGCTACAAATATCAAGTTATGTTATTTATAGCCAGCAACACTGAGCTGTGCAATATCCACAACTCTAGATGTTAAAATGGCAGACTCAAAAAACCACTGAGGAAAGTATCTATGGCAAGTAAAAAGAAATATTCCAGCTTATACCCTGGGGGAGAACCTGCTACTTGCTGAAACCACATTCAATTTGCAAGTTATGAGTCAAAATGTTTACAGTTACATATCTAGATAACTTTCTTGAATGGAAATAAAACATAACCACATGGAGGATAAGGGTCAGGATGTGAAGTGAGATTTGAGTGAAAAAACATTTCCTTTCGCTTTTCATGAAATGTTCTCTCAAGTTTGCATTACACTGGCCTTAAATATACTGCTCATAAAAGATGTTATTTAGATTTATATTAGAATCTGTTTTAATATATTTTATCAATCTTCGTTTAGTAAATCCATGCCACTCTTTCCCTGTAAAACTTTTATTTGAACCTCAGCAGACTGCCAAAGACTTAACAGAGTCAGTATTTGGCAGGTTTCTATAATATGAGTCTGTTAACAAAAGGAAAATACTATTCTGACTACCTCATTTATCTTAGATATGGTCATAATCCAGCCACAAATGTTAAGATTAGAAAAAGTAAGAAGACTAGTGAAGTATTATGGTATTTTCTTACTTGAAGACATCAATGCCCACAGAAAAATATGCCCATACAACAGAATATTAAATTGTTCTCCCAGTTAAAAAGAAGCTAATATGCTATCAGTATCTGAAGGTACTGTTGTACTGTGATCTAACACTACAGTATGAAAAACAAAGCCTTAAATTCATGATGATATCCATGATTTGTATTGATTTGCAGTTCAGTGCAGCCTTAAGGACAACACAAATACCCCATCCTTGGGGCAAGAGTCTGTGTGAAAGGGCATCATAGCCCTGGTCACAGGTGCCCATCAGCTGCATCCACACAGATCCTCGGCGAAGAGGGATTTAGCTGTCTTTGGAACATCACCCATTCTGAATCTATAGCAACCCTTCTCTAATATGCAAAGCTATTTTTAGCATCAGGGCAGCCTTGAAAACAGCAGGTAAAGCATGAAAAGAATGAATAAGTGGTTGTGGTGCTCGCCTGTGAATAGAAGCTATATTTAGCTCTTGAGAGAGATCTTAATATATATGTATATATATATAATGTGTATATGAAGGGATATCTGCTTCCCTGAGGGGGAAGCAGGGGTGTCAGAAACATAGAGAAACATAGAGAAACATTATTACTATTTGTGACCTGAGCAGTTATCTAAAAAGTCATTATTTCCAATTGTTCTTTTTTAAAAAATATATTGTTAATGGAATTGGGTATCTTTGATCCAGTCTTTATTTGCAATGAATGTATAGCCTTCATTTCCCCAAGTAAAGAGAAAATTGAACAGCAGGAGACTATTTGCAGCTCCAAGCTCTTTTCAGCCATTACTTGCTCCAAGAAATTCTTTAGGGGATTTCTCAGGTCCCCCTTTCCATGCTTAGGAGCCAACATCTCGGTTTCTGTGATGTTAACTGTTCTCTTGAGTTCCCATTCCTGTTTTTTTTGTCCTTGTCTTTTACTCTTATATATTCATCCACTTGCTTCTAAAAAAAATCTTGGGAAAAAAGGCCACATGTGCCTTTGTTTAATCAGTACTGTGTGCCATATATTTAGCTGGGGAGCTATATTGCTTCATGAAGGAACTTAATACCTCTTTCTAATGTGTTATATTGAGGCTGGGAATTAGGCCCTCCAGTTTTAATGACTTTGCCTAAGTCACAAGGGCAGCAACAGTGGAAACTTACAGATGCCTACAAGTGATTGGTGTCAAAAAGAAAGTCAGCTGTATAGTATTTGGATTGTTGTCTTAGAAAAGCAATAATTAGGAATCATTTTGAACTCGAAATGTGAGTGTTACCATATTCAAGGTAGGGAAAATCCTTTAGCTTCTGAGCAGTCATAACTAAAACATGTATTTCTCTGTAGCTATGAAAATTATATTTAAAACTACAGTTAGTTCTTAGATAAAGATGTTGTGTTAGTTTTGTTCTCGCACTGCAGAGGGAGAGGGCCAGCAGCCAAAAGAGCAAATCTTTTCTTAAAGCTGTACTAAATATGTAGCATATTGGCATATGAGCAAACAGATGTAACGAAATTTTCAGCCCTCCAGAGTCTCCTCTGCAGGGTGAATGTGGTTTGCAAGAAAAAGGGACTTTGGAGTTCAGCTTGGTGCAGAACTCTATTTGATGGAGAATCTGTGCTGGGCTTGTGCAGTGGCAGCGTGCCTGCCATAATGTAGGGTGGGATGTCAGGCAGATTTGGTATTTGCTTGAGGTAAATTAACTCTTACTGAAATAAGGTAATTTTTCCAAATTTCTCGAGTTGTTGAGAACAATAAAAACATCAGTAAAATACACTTGTGGAGCTATCACTAACAACCCCTTAAAATGTTTCAGCACTGATCTAAATCTCTGCTTTGTCAAGCATGTTGATTAGCAATAATGAAACAATAATATGTGTTTGATGAGGCACATCCTTCCTATTGTGCAGTTCATTATGTCAGTGGCACTCCAGCAAGGCTTCTGCTTGAAGTATTTCAGTGACTTCAGTGGCACTAAGATTTCTTTCATTGTAAATTATTCACGACGTAGAAACCTTTTGTTTTTAACAAGACTTTTTCCTCAAAAGCCTGTTGTCTCTGCCATGTAACAGACATAAATTTCCTATGTACATTTAAATAAATAATATTTTGTTACTTTTTTCTGTTTGAAAAATGACAAGGAAAATCAAAGGCAAATTTATAAAGATTAGAATAATTCTTCAGGGAGCCAATGCCATGAAAAAGTACTGAAGGGCATGTAAGATAGCACAGGTCAAGGAAAGGATTTTGTAACACGCCGTCTGTTTTGAATTAGCATCTTGGCAAACTGGAAGAGCTCAAACATTTTTCCATGAAGAAATGTATTATAGGCTTTTGTAGCTGCCAATTAAATGGCATTTAGCTACACTGACAGTAGTATGTTGTTTTGGGTTTGTAGAAAGCACTTGCTCATGCTAGAAAATCTGGGACATTTTGTTTTGGATACAGGGTTCTTACTGGACTGGATTTTCTATCCCTCCTATTTTGAATGTAGGCATGAAGGATACCTTCTATGAAAACTACCAAATTAAGAGTGCAAGGAGCTGGAAGAGTGGAGATGATTATTATGAAGTGTCAGTTTGTATACACATGTTGAAAGTCTGTCCTCCAGTTAAATGATAATTTTTAAACAATAGTAGCTAAATATTGGGATGTTTTATGAGGTTCATATTTTGTCCATATTTTGGTAGAGACTGTGGTTTGACTGACAAGTGCTTTGTCACCAGTTCTGTTCTATGGTTCATTTAAATACGAGCATTTGCAACATCAAACTGCCCCTCAAGTATGCAGACCCCTATACATTTTCTCTAACAGTGAAACCAATGCTCTCTGCCCCTTCCTGTCCTCAGCTGCTTGTTCTGGCTCTAGCAATTTTTTTTTTTTTTGGAGGGGGGGTAGGAGGGAGGGTTTGAAGGATTTGGGCTTGATTAGGGTTTTATTTATTTTCTGGTTCTTTTACCAGCTAATTTATTTAATCCAGTTTAGAGAATGGCATTAGAGCAGAGACACCAGCAGTGAGCTGTGGAAGAGAGCAGAATCAATAGTACCTTGACAAGCTGAGAAGAGAGAAACTATCCTCTTAAGGAAAGAGCTGCACAGAAATATGTTCTTAAAATCACCATGCCAGTTTTGAAGAAACTGTTAATTATAAATTAAGCATAGATTTTCCCACTAGTATAATGGTTTTAATGTGTGATCAAGCTATCTATGTAGGGGGAAAAAAGGCAAAAAAGTAACTTGCCTATTTGAACAAGACTTCTCCTCGCTGAGAGGTTCATATCGACTGCACTTAATCTTACAGTAGGATGTATGCTAGGTGATGAGTGTGATACCAGCTCTTCTGAAATGGATGGGCATGTTGTCTGTCTCAAAAGTGTCCCCATTTCCAACATGGGAGAAGTTGATCTTCCCTGAGTAAACTACAAATTTTCTTGAAAATTGTCTTGAAAGATTGAAGAAAAACCAGATTTCTGCAGCAGGTGGAAACCTTGTGTTCTTGTATATTGTTTCCTTTCTTACACTCCCCCCTCTATTAGGTGTGGTAGCACATGAAGTAGCACAGCTTCATACATCTGTGAATTGGGCTCTGGTTCACACTTGACCTTGTATGTTTGCTCTTTCATTTCTCCCTCAACTTTAAATATCCACTGTTAGCATTTTTAAGGCAAAACACGCACAACAGAAGCAACACAAGAACTATTTGTGTAGGTCTGGAGAAAAGTGGCTGGTAATCAGGAGAACAGTTAACTTGATGCTACTGGATTGTGTTTTCTTGATAACAGAGCTTAGAAGCAAATGAAGCATTAAGGATCAGAAGGATGTTGAAAGTTCTTATTTGCAACAAAATAAAACTTAGAAATAGATTAATTTTTCCTGGCTTCCCTTTGAAAGAAATACATTATGCAACTGTTTTTCTTAAAGAGAGATCATTCAGATACCAGTACATCTCTCCTGACATACTTTTTGTCATTGGGAAAATTCTGGTGTACCTAAACCAGTGAGCAGTTCCAGAGACACCTGCACATTTACCAGGATGTGCTCAGTGGAACAGGTGTTGTACATCACTATGAAGTTTTGGCCATGAGAGCTCACTTCCGAGGTGATTGCTTCTAAGTCCACAGTGAACTGTGAGCTGGCTACTTTATGTAAGGGAAAGGAGGCCACCCTCCAAGTCATTCTTTCCTCCAAAGCTGGCAGGAGTTAAGCAGCCATTTCCTTGGCTTTTTGACACAGGGACTGCCTGGTTGTTCTGCTTTTAATGAAACTGGTGTAATAAAGAAGGATACCCATAATACGAACCTGTATAGACAGGATAGGACAAAGTCAGCAAAACTCTCCAAATTAAAAGTTTTGGGCAGTCTTGTGATCATTCCCAAGCTTGTCTATGCTGTAAGCTGTTGTAAAGGCATCTCAAGTTTTATTATGCCTAACCTGCAGAAGGCCTCTTCCTGGCAATGGCTCTTGGTGCCAGATCCACCAGGAAGCATCTTTTCAAAACTGTTTCGAATTCACAAGGCTTAGTTTTGTTTATTGAAAGTACAGCCTCATTCTCAGCTGCTTTAAATTTGCCATTTGCTGCAGAATTTCTTAAAAGGGTGGAGCCAAGAGAGCAAAAACTCAGACTCATGAGATACTTGTAGGAGTCTTTGATCTCAAAATCCTTCTGCTCCAAACACAGTGGTAACGTACCAATGTCAGTGTTTTGTTCTTTCAGAGACCCATGAATACTGGTTGTGATTTGGACTACTGCCCATCCGTGTGGTGTAATATTATGGTCTTAACACCAAGCACAGTAAAGTCTCATCATCACCATCAGTGGATTTTTGGATTAGGCTATGTATGTGCAGGCAGCTCATCGTGAACAGAGAAAAGGCAACACAGTTTTCTAAAAGTGCGATGAAATTAAGGATAACTGTAACAGGATATGCATCGGCAAAGGGAAGTGTACTGAGCATGAAACCACAGGAAGTTTATTCAGATTTTGTCATATGTTGGTAATGAAGACATACTAGTCAAATGCAAATATGCAAATGTAGCCATTGGCGTGGAGTTAATACCTCAGAAATATTAAATATTTTTAAAAATTGTTTTTGGTTCTATGTTCTGACCATTTGTGTTTGCTGTCCTCAAATATTTTAGCAAGCAGGTTTACTTGTAGAAGAATTAATATTTTAACCAGATATTGGAGAACACGTGCTAAAAATGTATGCTTAGTAAATAGTAATAATAATAATAACAACAACATATATGTTTGCTCTAGAAATGAAGCCTAGAAGTTGTGCTAAGTCTGTCCAAAGAACGCAAGCAGTGGTGGGTGGTGAATACCTCTAGTGGCAGCAGACAAAAGTAGCTTTAATTTTGACTCCTATACTTACACCAAGATTTTTACGCGATGGTTAATTATCATAAAAATTTGTTGTTACCAAACAATTGGAAGGAACAGCAGTTTTTTTCTTATCACGCAGAGCCAGGGAAAGGATTGGTCCCTAAGGCATAGTTGGCTGTGGCCAACACCGGAGAGGTGCGATATGACGGCAGGTTGGTGCAGGGAACACTGCAGCCTCTCGGCTGGGGCCCGAGAGGCGAGGCAGGGCAGCCCCGGCGCTCTCCCGGGCCCTGCCTCGCCCCCGCCCGGCCGAGGCCGCTGAGGGCGGGCGCCGCCCGGGGCCGCCGCGTTGCCGGGATACGGGGCCGCGGCCAGGCGGTGGCGCGGGGCCTGCGCCGGCCCCGAGCGGTGTCCCCCGGCCGAAGTCCCCCTGCCCGCGTCCCCCTGCCCGGCCGGGAACGCGCCTGACCGCCGGCCCCCGCCGCGGCACGGCAAGGTGCGGGGTTTTCGGCTACATGTCAGGTGATGGGAAGCAGACCGAGGAACGCATCCACAACTCCCTCATCCCCCCTGCTGGAACCTTGCTGAAAGAAAAATAAATGAATGCTGAATCCCATTGTGCCTACTCAGTACCTGAAACACCCGGAAAACAAGCAGGGACCGAGAGGCAGGCGCTGGTCCGTGGGCGCAGCAGGCCACTGCCTGCTCCGCTGGCCCGCAAACAAACAGCGATGGCATCGGCAAAGGGTGAGCCAAGTGTCGCCGTCCTGGAGAGAAGCTATGCCACTGAAAATCCGTGAACCAATTTGTTTTTAAACTGCTACATGGCAAGAAATGAGATGCTGAGCTTGGCTGAAAAAGACCCTGGAAAATGTGATTATGCCTCTCTTTTGATGGGGCTGTTATAAATATTCATAATATTGCAATTTTGGAAAAAGTGGTTGTTTTGGCATGTGGTTTGGAATAGAAAACTAACTTCCAGGCGGTTCTCTGCATGGACAAAACTGGAGTCAGGTTACTGCTCTGCTGCAGAATGTGCTTTTGTTGCTGAAGAAAACGGTACACTGCGAAGTTTTCAGGAGGTTCACAATGTGGTTGGAGTTTTAATTAAAGAGAAATGCCTAGGTAATTGATGGTGGGTTTCAGTGAATAAGCCAAAGGAAATGAAACACGGGGTTTCACCATCAATGGCAAAATATTGCCATGGCAATGGATAGCTTTGCCAGGAATAAACAAACAAACAACAACAGGCCTCTTTTTTTTAACGAAAAAAACGTTAGAGAATTTTCTGTTCTCACCTCACCGTGTCTGTGCCATTGGACATCTTGGAGGGGAGAAGATGGGGTAGTCTGCTTATTCAAGTCCCACAGATCCAGCTTCCTTCTCAGTAGGTACAATTAGATCCTTTCCAGAGTAAGAAGTTACCTTTATACTGGGGAATGGGAAGGCATTGACATTTGCTTAATAATGATTTCAGTGCCTTGGCTATTGTAATTCTGTTCCATTTTGTTACAGAAGGTGGAAAGGCTCAGAAATAACCCAGGTTTCTGTCATTCTTAGCTGGTGCTACTTCAGGAGAGACTGCTGACAGGGGAGGTTTTCTTAAGAGCAAAAACATTGGCCCACACTTAAATTAATAAAGAGCTTTACAAAAACACAGCAGAGAAAGCAAGGGAGCTGAGAAAGCACGAGCTACTGTTTCTTCCACGGGCTCAGATGCCTGGTGGGAAGTGTGCCCGTGCACAGACACTGCTGTCCTCTCCCAGCAGGGCCTTTAAAGGTGGCCATCTGCCTCTGAAAGCTTTCTGGACGTTTCCGGCTGCACCCAGAGTCCTGCAGTTCCTCAGAGGCTGCAATCCCACCACCCGGTGTGAGCTCTGGGTGTCTCCCCTCCTCCCAGGGGGATGGACCACAGCCACCCCTGTCAAGGATTCAGCAGTGCTAGTGTCCTGCCTTGTATCCATGGACTGAATTTCCTGCAGTTTTGCAGGCTTTTGTTCTGCCCATTGCTTATGAAAACCCTGGTGGTCACCCATATCTGCATATGCACTAAGGCCTTGCTGGGATTGTTCCTGAGGAAGATAGACATGGCCTGGCGTTGATCTTGTGATTTCATGGCTTGTATAGTGGAAACAATGGGCCAGAGCCAGGTGGCCATGTGAAATCAAAGGGAGGGTAACCAGAAATGAAAAGAGATCTCCTCATCAGGAGATCAGGTGTCTCCTGGTGAGGAGACAACATCCATGTGAAGGAGCCTGTAGTGAGCCTGACTATTAAATGTCCGTACCACTGGGTTGACACCAGTAGTGTTTGTGACCTGTCTAATGTGAACATTGCAATGGAGAAGTGTTAAGACCTGTTAAAGTTTGCAAAACTCTTCTAATACCAATACTATATTGAACAAAAAAATCATCCCATATGGCTTCCCAGCCATTTGGCATTTGTTAGTTTTGTCTTACCATTTTAAATATAGTAATGATTAGGTGCCGCTTAAGTTCTCTATAAAATATTTAATGTAGTTTACTGTAAAGTCTTCAAGCTGAGGACTGTATCTTACAGAGAACTCATACCACACCTAGCACTCATTTCGATTGCAGCCTCCAGGCAGTATTATAAAGATTCATTATTACCACCAAGATCTGTCCATATCCTGTCACTTTTAAAAGAAGGTCGTTCTTAACTACAGGTTTAACACAGCTGGTATTTAAATGACAATTTTCCTTTTTTCCATCTAAAATGATCAAACCAGTTCTAAGCAAATACATTTTTTAGCTTGAACCTTAAAATAATGTTGTCCATATAGAACTGTGCCTGATCCACCTATGCCTTTATTTAACCAGCTCAAAAAACATGCAACAAATAAGAAGCATTCTTTTTCTGGAAAAAAAAAAAAAAAAAAGGAAAAAAAATAGAAAGCTGTATTTTCAGTCTATTTTGCATGAGAAAATATTTTGTTTAGGAATGACTGTCAAAGGCATTCTCTCATACATTGTAATATTTTCCATGTGTGGCAGCTTGTTTTTCAGTGGTACAAATATGTGCAATAAAGGCCGAGGATAAAAATTAATCTAACAGTTTTTGCAGCAATGCTTTTGATGGTTTCATTTGATTTCATTTTCCTGTGGATACTGCCATTAGTTCTGCTGCTTGCAATATGTGAAGCATAATTCTGAAAGGTTCATGAGGTTGTAGGGATCCAGTAAGAGATGACTGATTTCTCCCCCCACACACATACACTCCACCCCACACCCACTCACCCACCCACCAGCAAAACATAATGCTGTACTATTTTTGGAAACAGGGAAAGGGCCTCCCTGTGAAAACAGAAAGCAGTGTATTTCTCAGTTACATCACTTTGCAATCTAATGCTGTGTTGTGCTCAGTGTTTTTGTGGTGATGCAAGTCTTTTTTTTTTCTTTCCTTTTTTNGTTGGATTTTCCCCATCTTACAGCACCTCGCAGGTCTCTTCTCTGAGCAGTACGTTGCCTGAGTGAGTGGAAACATACAGATCAGCTGCAGGTTTCTATCTACAAAAACAGAGTGAAAGAGAAAGAAAAGGGTTGGGAAAGCAGAGACAAATATTGACCTGGACTTAGACATCCAATGGCTGAATAAAGAACCCTGTTCATGTTTTGGGATATTCTTTCAACTGGCTGGAACGAGAGCGGATCAAAAGAATGGGAAATGCCAGCAGACCCTTTAGAAGAATTGCTTATTTCTTATGCCTTTTATCTGTGCTTTTGCTGACTGAAGGGAAGAAACCAGTGAAGCCAAAATGTCCTGCCTGGTGTACTTGTACCAAAGATAATGCTTTATGTGAAAATGCCAGATCTATTCCTCGCAGCGTTCCGCCTGATGTTATCTCACTGTAAGGGCTGTAAGCATTTGGTTATTTAATTTATGGTTTAAAATGAACTAGGATGTGTGATGTTTTCAGTGCATACAGAAGGATGCTTGCTGCAGGGAGTACCTCCAGCGTTCAGAATCATCAGCTAGTGTGTTAGAATTGTGCTGCATTATTGAATCCTGATTTTTATATCTCTTTTATCTGTTTGTCTGTCTGTCTGTCTACCTATGTGCACACATCTCATTTTATACCTTCTTATATAGTACATGAAACCTGTCCCATTATATTGGGGGGGGGGAAGTAATTTTTTTTACTTATATAAATAAATTTCTCTGTGATGACCAGATCAGTATTATAACCATGGATATATGAGGCTATATTAATGTATGGTTGTTTTTTTCTTCTTTACAGATCCTTTGTGAGATCTGCTTTTACTAAAATCCCAGAAGGGAGTTTTTTGCTCACACCATCTCTGCAGCTTCTGTGAGAAATATTTATATGATACAGTTTTTGTTATGAAATGTATATGTATTCATAAATATTTCAGGAAGGGTCTTAGTATTAATTTTATAAGAAACAGCAGTAGAAGATTTATTAGATCACAAAATACAATACTTTTTAGCAATTTGAAAGATAGTGCATGTTTAATTTTTACTCAGTATTTTGCAAGGCTATCTGTTGTCAGTGCTACTTTGAATGCTTACATGCTGAAGCTTTTGGTGACAGAATGTATGTTATCTTCATTATACTTTAATTAACATTATGGTAACGACTTGAGTGCTGCAACAACTATTCTTGTTTATCTTTTGCAATCCTGGGACCTGATCCCAGTATTAAGCTGTCCATTTGCAACTCCCAGGGGCTGTGAGCTCAGAACCCCTCAGATCAGGGCTGTCATTGCAGTGGGACAAGTCCTGAAGTCCTTTTCCCTGTAAAATTGCCATTGACTTCTGTGGAAGTTTAGTCACTTGAGTGGGAATTTTGCCTTCATAGCACCTGGATTTGACCCTGTTTCTTATTTCATGTTCTTAAAAGTAATGACAATTTTCTTCAATTAAAAAAACTGAAGTTGTTATTTCAAAATCAAATACTGTGATGAGGTATACATGGAAAGAGACTATTTTGGGATGTTTAACTGTTAGCTGCATTTTAACATAGGATTTTTACAGGCTCACAGGCTTTCCTAGAAATGTGGGCATACGATTATATAATTGTGAGCTATACAGAGGTAGAGGGGGTGTAACCTGAACTGTTTATAGTGGATGTGCTGCCAGCCTGACACCCAGACTTGTCTCAGAAATCCAGCAAGGCAGACTCCCCAGTGTGATCAAAACCAAAATCAGATGTCTGTCCCAAACCGACTTCCCTTGCACTCTGGATGTGGTCAGAGGTGTAATGTTGATGTACTGGAGCTCTCTGGCTATAAAATTAAACTGGTGGTGTACTGATAGCTGAAGCCCTGACCCTGGCTGTACTCTGCTACCTCAAGTGGAGCTGATAAGGCGGTGCAGACATACTGTACAATTTTGGATACGGGGTAAATAGGTAAATGCAGTTACTATGGAAACCTAAATGCTTTTCCATGGTGCTTTATTCCAGAGAAGCTTTTCCCAGGTGGTCATAGATCACAAAAGGGACACATTTCACGTAATTTCTGCAACGGGCCTTTCAAAGGAGAGGGAAAAAAAAAAGCAGCAGCATTGGTGGAGCTTGTATCTGAAGAGAGTGAGTAGGACATCATCTCTCTTGGCTACGATACACCACCTACACTTAGCAATCCCACTGCAAAACAGGCAGAATTGGGCATGGTGGAGTAGGACAGACACAGTCATCTTATTTTGAGTTATTATAGTGCCTGGCACAGTGGGCTTGGGCAACGTCTTATGGCGTTTTGATAATGATAATAATTTCCATTTCTACTGTACAAAGAAATGCATGTTCTACCCTGCTTTTCATAAATGCTGCAACAAAATCTATGACCCTAGAAAAGCAGGGTTTGTTCCACTATGAGCTTTGATGAGTGATCTGTTTTCCAGATATATTTTTGATGTGGTAGTTGAGCTGCTTGCCATCCTTGGAATATCAGGCTGCTAATCTAAGGCAAATGACCCCTGAAACACAGACCATAGGAGCAGGATTGTCTCTGTGGGAACAACACTCCAGTTTGTGTGTGGGAAAGAAAAATTTTCATCTTTGGCAGAAGATAGTAAGGGAAATAAGAATACGGAAAACTTACATTAATTAAACTTTACAGTAGGTTTTAGCTTTACATGATTATAGCTGTATTGGTAGGTTTAATTTAGCCAACAGCAAGATTTAGCAGCTTATATGTATTTTTATAATAATGGAAATACATATAGAAATAGTAATAGTCTTCAGCATTACGTTTTTGAAGTCCAAATGTAACTGGGTATCTCCAATACACCAGTCACAGATTTCTAAATACAGAATATTTCTGCCACTATTATTATTTACTACTATTTTTAATGTAGTAGAACCAATGGTCTCTGGAAAAATCATGGTCTTGAGCTAAACACTACTCGTAACTTCCAGTCCAGGAGAGCTTTTCTTCTTGTTTGGTACAGATGGTATGGGCTGTGCTCTTCATATGACAACAAAAATACAAAGAACCTACACAGCTACGGTGAAGTGCCAGCAGGAGTGTTCCCTGAATGTAGAGAAAACCTCCCAGCTCTCATCTTCAGCACTTTTAACTCTGTGTATCAGCAACCTGCTGAGGGTGCTCTTATAAACTGATGACAAGAAAGCCTATAGAAAGAAGGGAGGTAATCATGGCATCAGGATTTGTACCTGCTAGCACTGTGCTGTTCCTGCCAAGTGATACAGTCCACAGATACAGTGCAGTGCCTTCAGCCTCTATCTCCAGAAGAAGCAACTGTGGTTTGAGGACAGAATGGGAGAAAACACACTTTGTGCATCAAATACATATGATATAGCCATTGGGGAGAGGTATGAGTTGGGAGGCAAATGAGCTCACCAAGTGCAAGACCTATGCTATCAGCCTGGCAATCTCTAAAATAGCAATGCTATTTAAAGAGATACTACTCTGTTCTCTAAATTATGCAGTAGAGTGCAGAAAAGGAAAAATTATCCAGTGAAATCACATCAGAAAAGTAAAATTAGTTGCAGGATTTAATAAATTGGCCTTCTGGTTCAAGGACTCTACAAAAATATTTTTTTTTCTATAAAATTGAAGTATTTCTTGATTTTGACAAAAAGGAAGAATTTCCTGCTTGTATTTTTTCATATACTTCATATAGGAACATACTTAAAGTGGAAAAAGCACAATCTGCAACAGCCAAGTGAGAAAATAAATTACCTGTGATTTATTCTGAATGTAAACTTCAAAATAAGAGATTAACTCATTCAGTGGATTAATTAGTACTTGGAAGTCTTGCATTCCTGAATGTCTAAGGATGTCATGGTATGAATCTATTTATCCATCAAATCAATTGATTAAAATACAGATGTGCATGTAGTATTCCACTGGGGTAAAGTTCATTCTACTTGATGATGTCTCACCACATTAAAAGTGTGGCAGTCCAGGGCTAGATTATAATGGACAAATGCAAACATGGCTGATAAGCATAAATAAACCTGGAAAAATCAATGCTAGTCCATTTTTAATGCTTACAAAATTACATAAAATGAAATGTGTTGCTGGTATTTTTACTGTTAGATACATACACTAAGAGTATCTCCAAGAGGTATAATAAGGTCTTAAAAATAATTCTGACTTGAACACTGAGTGAATGAAGAGATTTATCTTTTTTTTTCCTCAGTAGCTTCTTAGTACCCTCAGATTAAATACACTCACAAGTTTAACTTAAAAGTTAAAGGATTTTCCTTCCTGTCAATGTTGCAAATGTAATCTGATATCTGGCTAACCAGCAATTTAAACCAAGACAATTCGAACCTCTGTATTACTTAAATATTTCATTGTTATCCTAGTATATCTCTAGAGGCAGTACTACAATCCCATTGTTTACTGGCATGATAAACCCACGTTTACATCCCACAGAAGTCAAAGGAATTTTATCAGATGGCCCCAGCAGACAATTGTTGGATCCTTCCCTTTGCACCTCACTATGGTGCTACATGTCTGCCTTACAGTCTTACAGTGCTTGCACAGAAAAAAACATGAAACCAAGCAGTGGAAATCTGGCCTGCCATGGCTTGCTGAACCATTTTCTAAAGCTGCTAATAACCTGATGGTCTTTTGTTTTGCATTTCTATATGCAGGTTGTTTACGTCCAACACTTTTGATGTTATTAGTGATGATGCTTTCATGGGCCTTCCTCATCTAGAATATTTGTGAGTGGACAAACGTCTATTTCCTGGCATTATTGAGTAGAGGGGGTGGGCTTCCAAGTTCCAGGCATTGCTTTGACCAGACTCACTTTACGACCCATTACAGGTTCATAGAGAACAACAACATTAAGTCAATTTCAAGGAATACTTTCAGAGGACTGAAATCTTTAATTCACCTGTAAGTAAAGTGATTGAATATATTACTTGGTATATTTAATATAGTAACTGAACCACTGTGTTGTTGAATTTCTTATTTTCTTATATAACTGTTCATATTATTTAAGTGTATTAATAGTAATTTAATTAGAATGTTAATCTTTGTGTTTCCATCAAAGACTTCCAAACTGTGGTATGTGCAGAAGGCAAAGAAGTACATGTTTGGCAGTAGTTCCCTGACTTTCTCTGCTTGGGGCACAGGGGATTTCCAGCTGAGCATGTAGGAGCAGGGAGGAGTATCAATTGGGAATCTTAGCACTGATGACATGAGTCCCAGTTTGGGACTTGGAAAGGAGGAGCTGTGATTAGGAATGTGGGAGGCTGAGGGATGGACACACACCTCTTCCTACATACCCCACTCTGACACGGATACAGGAGAATATTACAGCCATTCTTGGGACAGGCCGTCACTATCTGTGCTGGTGTCCACTTCAGAGAGTAATAGTATCCAGAATAATTTGACTAAATCAAACCTGAAAATTCCCACCCAAAGCAGTTTTAAATAGAAGACTTCAACAAGATGTATTTATTATGGCTTACTAATCTACTTCCGCTCTGCACCTACCCTAATCAGCACCCTGTCCTTTCCTGCATGTGAGCAAGAGCTTCCCACAGTCAGGATCTGTCACACACCAACACTGGGATCTGCTTACCATTCCCTGTGTGCTGCTCAGCCCTTTGGCTCTCTTGGAAACACTGCCAGCTCTTGCCCTCTGACCTGCTGCAGCCCCTTGCTGCATTACCTGGGAGGGGAAATTAGTCCAAGGCACTCTGGATGCCAATGTGGCTGTGGGAGCAATGCTCCCTATGCCCACAGCAGGAGGGGCATTTCTCACACTGTGCCCAGCAGGTGTGACACACATTAGTGACAAATACCTGAAGAAACATTTCACTGCAAACAAGAGTAGCATCCTTGTCTCTGAACTAGGGAGACAGTTTTATACAGGCTTTTGTCTCTTATCTTACAGCAAGTTTATCTTTTAGCAATAATTGTATTTTAATGAGGAATAAATTTTTTAAAAACAAAATACACACTACAAGAAAACAGAAAAAAAAATACAAAAGATGAAAAGGAAGAAAGGGAGGCTAAAACATCTGTAGTGTGCCTGACATGGGTTTATACTCAGTTCTGAGCATCTGCATTCTGAAGTGTGTCATAGGCAGGGGAGTGGATTCTGACCTTTTGACCTTAACATGATAACCTCCAAGAGGGTTTTGAAACAGAGTCATTTAACAGAGTCACTTTTTCTTTCAAATATTTTGACAGAGGAGAGAAAGCAAAGGTTAATGCATAAATATAATAGCCAAATTGCAATTCACCACATCTTCACCACCTAGTAAATGTACAATAAAACATTTTATGCTTTCCCTTTTGGTTGGGACAAGATTTACAGCTGGCTAAAACCAGGCCTACTACAACTACTTGGGCAGATAAAGTTACTTACAGAGTGGCTGTAGGTCTGAGGAAGAGGAAGGAGGGAGGAGAGGGAAAGAGGCACATAAAAAGGCTGTGCTCATCCCATAACAATCCATATTAGAGGTACAGGCAGAATTATGCTGTTGTTAGAAAACACAGATAGCTGGATAAGGCTGGTAACTGGGACCCTATCTTCAAAATATTTATGCACATGAGTAGTTTTATATTCACAAATGGGTCTAGTACATTATTTATCATATTCATTTACTTATTTAGTAGCTGCTGCTGCCAATGAACAAATTGCTTTTCTAAAACGGAGGAAGGCACAGTTTCTTCTCTACAGAGCATATAGTCCAAGACTAACATCTCGTCTTGCTTATTACATTGGTTTCTGGGGATGTCAGGAGTTTCACAAGAGAAAACATATGCAAAAGACAGAACCACATTTGAGGAGCAACTGCCATTGTGCATTTGCATGCACATTTTTGGGACATAGATTTGTACATCATGCTGCTATTGTCCATGGAGCACTATTCACAAAGGCAATGAGAAATTTGTGGAAAATAACTGCAAAGACACCACTAGTTTAATCTGCTTGCAGAACCACTTGCCATCTTTTGGGGAAAATTGCACATACACATTAAGAATTATTATTTGGCACCCCGAGGCACTTTTCATTTAAGAAACAAGAGAGTACATGTGTACATAAAATATATTAAAAAGACTTATAGTAAATGAGCATGCAAATAAGTTCTATGAAGTTAGATAAGATGAACTTTGTTCTATTTATTCTATTTACTTCCTTTTCACAACATAAATTTTGGAATGCAGTAAGCTATCCAAAAATTTGTATTTTTATAATGCAATTAACTTCAATAATTACAGTATGTCCTTATTGTAAAAGAGAGCCATCTAGTATTTATTATTGTGAAACAGGATTTATTTTCTGGTCAGAGTACATTTAAGAACAGAAAAATGAAAAAAAGATTGCATTCGTTTTACTAATTTACTAATTTAATGTCAAAATCTTACAGTTAGCATTGGACAATAATTTCTATGCACAATACATAATTTTGATTGCATTTCTTTCAGAATTGTCACCATAAGTTTAACTGCATGTTTGAGTCAACCTTTACTCTGTTATTATAAACCAAATACCACATACAGCACCATCTAGCCAAGACAGTGTTTCCTAATAGATAAGTATGCTTTTTAACAGTGGAATACAAAATGCGTAATTTTCATTCAAAAATTGGCAAATGCATAAACATTGCTTGAATTTTTCTGTCAGTCATATTCCTATGGCAGTGGTGAACCAGTCCTACTTCCAAGTACATCATCCCTTTTAGTTTGTTATATAATAACATATAAAAACTATATAGGGCATTAAGCTTGTCTCAGCTTGCAAGTCCACACAGCGTTCTCCACGTGAGTTACCTGAGCTCTGCAGCATGAAATCGCTCATAAGTGAAGCATGTGATACATTCATATACAGTGTTACAATGGCATGTACTTTGAAAATTGAAGTCAGAACGGACTAATGGAAGTATCCCATATTTACTATTCCTGATCAGACAAACAGTTATTTTTAAATGAGGCAGCAGACTTAGTACACTGGACTTGTTCTTGTATTTAAGTATGTGCCTAAGTGTCTTTGTTTGGCTAGAGAAGTTGTGGTTAATAAATAACATTTATGTTTATAAGTTAAAATAGATGTTTCTAAGTCTTATTAGCTACAGATTCTAACTGGGGTCTTAATCTAGAATTATTTATTTCCATTTTTGCTTCTTCTCATAAGTAATAAATAATTCTGTTGATTGGAAGAGGCATAAACTACACCCTACAACATTATTCTTTTTCTGTCATGCCCTCCATGACATCTGAGACCTTAGTGGACTCACAGTCTGACTGAAATGTAATATACTGTTTGTTCAAAGCCTACTCACATTTCCTCGTCACTTTTACTAGCTAGAATACTCACTGAATTTAAACAAGTTTTCCCAGCATTAAGAACTGAGTAGTAATAACATTTTTTTGCTGGTCTAATACAACTTACACACACACACACACACACACACACACACATTCCTGGAAAGCAATTCATGCCAATCAGCAATCTATTGCCTATTACTGCATATTTTGAAAAACTAAAACTAAAAACTAAGCCCATTAGCCCATAGTAGTAAGATTTTCCTTCCAGAAGAGGTACAAGAAAGTGGGGAAATTGCAGTGATACGAACACCATGTATTGGGATCTCATAAGGGAAACATCAGTAGATCCAATAATGACTAATCATTTTAAAATGTTACATGGTGTTAGCAAAACACCGAAGGTGATAGCACTTTTTACCCTGCTAATTGAAGTTTTATAAATGCTGCAAGGCTGCTGAAGAGTGAGAAAGTAGAAGGAGGCATGGCATTTTAATGGAAGGAAAATTCACAAATAAGAGCTCTTCTTAAAAGCAATCTTTTAGAACTAAGCACTGGAGAATACCAGTGTTCTTTGCCATAAGAAAAAACCCCACACTGTGTATCAAAACTTGCAAAAATGTGTGGTTTCATGAACTAGCACTAATACTGAAGTGTTTTCTTTTACAGGAGTCTTGCAAATAATAATCTCCAGTCACTTCCAAGAGACATATTCAAAGGCTTGGATTCTTTAACAAATGTGTAAGAAAGCAATTAATTAATCTATTAATTATACTAGAAATAGAAAGATATTATGTTAGAGGACATTTTGAGTAACCATTCAATCCAGTAGCCAGTAATGGATCTTATTACCGGGTAGAGACTACTCACTATGGGTAGGGTTGTGTTTTTTGTCTTCGTTGTTGAGAATTTGTGATAGCTTTGAACATTCCACCAGTTACGAAGATAAGTAATATTGTTAGTCGTTATGTAATAAAGCTGCGTGTTCATTAAGATTTCGTGAATAAAAAGGGAGGATTCTTAGGGATGCATAACAGAGCAAGGCATCTGGGGAAGATGGAAGATATTTAATGGAGTAACATTTTAATGTGTAAGCAGTTTCTGGGAAAGCTATCTTTTATCAATAAAGCATGTGTCTAAGTAAGTATCCCATACTAAATCTATTTGCAACCAAATCAAAACATCAACTTGTTTAAATATATATATATTAAATACTAGTAAAACCACAAAATACAGAAAAACAGATAAATCTTACAGTTGCGTTAGTGAAATAGATCCTCTTTACAATATACCAAATCCCATTTCATCTGATCTGGGATAATAAGCCGAGAAAATCCTTGGCCAGCTCCCTGTATTAACAAGGTGGGCTGAATTCCTAGTGCAGAGCTGCAGTAGGAAGATGTGGACATGGCCAGTGTATCTGGAGCATTACTTGGCACAAGTGATCATGGCCAGGTGGTCACACAGTCTGGTCCTGGCGCTTGCCTGTTCCTGTGCATACGATTGGAAATCTGACTGAAGACAGCTGTAAAAGACTTGAACAGAACTCCTTTGCTTGTGCCTCCTGAAGCCCTAAATGAGTGTATCTAAAGAAGAGAGTGAATACCGACTGCCTGACCATCAGGTTACATAAATTCCTATTTTGTTGTCTAGAATGCTCTTACTGAGAAAGGGTAATCCAAAAGAAGCAGGGGTCATTAGTTTGGCAGGCTTTTTTGTACCTGTAAACTTGGGGAAATCAATGAAAATTTCTGACGGATCACCAAGGTCTCCTTGATTACCTTAATATAATTAAATCTGTCTGGGTTCTGGTATGTAGATTTAACTGTGGGTCAGGACAAATTAAGCCAGGAAGGCCTCGAGTGAGAATAAGCAGAAGGGCACATATTTAACAAAAGCCTGTTTTGTTGTTCTCAAGGAGGAATACATTGGCTGACTGCTTATTTTCAATGCATGATTTATTTGTTGTAGAGATCTTAGAGGTAATGCATTTAATTGTGACTGCAAACTGAAGTGGTTAGTGGAGTGGCTGGGCAGCACCAATGCAACTGTGGAAGACATTTACTGTGAAAGCCCACCAGAATATAAGAAGCGCAAAATCAATAGCCTCTCTCCAAAAGAGTTTGATTGCATTATTACAGGTAATGTGCCTCAAATTATTTAATCTTGTTAAATTAAAGTCAAAGATATAGTTTTTAATTCTAGAGCTCATTTTTGCAGGAAGGCTGCATTCTGGATGGAACTTCTACTAAAATCAATATTGAACTCTTCGCGGGTCTAAGTCTGACATGGGAATAATTTAGGAGCAGGGTCCTATATCGCACTCAAACTTTAATATGTTACCTAAGGATTTGGAAAACTGGGACATAAAATGGTATTTCTTTTTATTGAGAAAGATTGAAAACCAAATTGCAGTGCTCCTTTATCAACAGAAAAATTTTACTAGTGATGAAATACTGTAATTTGTAATAAATTGGTATCTGATAAGCAGATGCTTTTTTCAGTACAGTATGTAAAGTATCTCTGTAATTATCATCTGTTGTGTGCACTTTTGCAGAATTTGAAGTTTATCAGTCCCTGCCATACCAATCTCTGTCTGTAGATACTTTCTCATATATGAATGATGAACACGTGGTTATTGCTCAGCCTTTTACCGGAAAATGCATCTTTCTTGAATGGGACCATGTGGAAGTTATGTTCAGGAATTATGACAACATTACAGGTATGAACACTGCTTGACAAGTAACATTACAGCAAATGATCCAAAAAGTGGTACTAACCCTGTCTTTTACTTTTCTTTTTATAGGTACTTCAACTGTTGTATGTAAACCTATAGTTATTGAGAATCAGCTGTATGTCATTGTCGCACAGCTGTTTGGAGGCTCCCACATATATAAAAGAGATATTTTTGCTAATAAGTTTATAAAAATTCAAGATATTGAAATCCTTAAGATCCGAAAACCCAATGACATTGAAACTTTCAGGATTGCTGAAGACTGGTATTTTGTTGTTGCAGACAGTTCAAAGGCTGGTTTCACCACAGTTTACAAGTGGAATGGGAATGGATTTTATTCCCATCAGTCTCTGCATGCCTGGTACAGAGATACTGATGTGGAGTATCTTGAAATATCTGGCAAACCACATTTAATTCTGTCGAGTAGTTCCCAAAGACCTGTAATATATCAATGGAACAAAGGAACAAATGAATTTGTTAAGCGGTTTGATATTCAAGATATGGAAGACGCATACGCAGTGAAGCATTTCAAAGTGAAAGAGGATGTATACATTTGCTTAACAAGATTTATTGGGGACTCTAAAGTAATGAAATGGGGTGGTTCAGCATTTCTGGATTTACAAAGGATGCCATCCCGAGGGTCAATGGTATTCCAACCACTTCAGATAAATAATTATCAATATGCCATTCTTGGAAGTGATTATTCTTTCACTCAAGTCTATTATTGGGATGCGGAAAAGGCAAAATTTGTGAAGTTTCAAGAATTAAACGTACAGGCACCAAGATCTTTCATACATGTCTCCATCGATAAACGAGATTTTCTCTTTGCTTCAAGTTTTAAGGGAACTACATTGATTTATAAACATGTCATAGTTGACTTAAGCGCATGACACTCATAATTCTGAGATTACATCAGACTTTCTACCGTAAGTGGACAAAATGAACTAAATGCATGATGACTCTCTTATTTTACTTCCAAATGAATGCCTTTAAAAGTTGAGATTGCTAGAACAAAGTATTACTAGTATCTTCATCTTTAATTGTCAAGTCTAGTGGTGTTGGAAGTTGCATTTTTTAACAAAAAGAAATTAAATTAACTGTTCTTTGCATCCACAATATGTAAATACATGTGCAACTGCATCTGTTGCTATAAAGAATATTAAGATGTACTTTTCCATTTATTTATTCACCTGTTTGAAACAACTGCCAAATAAAATGTTTACATTTTGTGTCTTTCACATTCCAAATATTATTTGCAGGTGATACTTTTTATTTGTGTATATATTATACACATATAAAATAAAGCCAAGAAGGCATATTGCCCAATGCAGTGTTGTACTGCATAGAAGATGCACAATATTTAAGATTGGGTGGGTTTGACATATAACAAGAAGTTCTTGATAAAAATCCTACATTGAAACACAAGTCTATAAATTATCACCTGGACAATCCTCACAGTTATGTAAAGCTTCACTGATTTAAATAGAACTCTAAGAAGAAAAAATAATTCAGTTACCTAGATGAGGTTGTAGGATGAAGAGTTCAGTTATACACATCTAATTGTAGGATGGGCCTTTTTACTGTGTATAGCTAAAAATTTACAAAGAACTCAGCAGGATAAAAGACAAGGTAAAGGTCTGTGTTTCTTCACCTGATGCTGAAGCAGCAGGAAGCAAACTCTTGTACAACACTGGGGCTGCTTCTGGGCTGAAAAGCTGAAAAGCTAGAAGCAAAGCTTATTTTTCAGCTAGCATTATTTCTATAGCTGAACTGTCACACTTCACTTGCATGAATTCTGTATCCTTGTCAAGTCTTGCCACTGTAATTGCAATTATTTAATGTTCAATGAATTTATTCCTTATTCTGAATGAAGCTAGTGAATGAGAAACGACTTTTTTCCACTACCCTGCAATGAATCTTAGTACCAGGTACTTCTGAAATTCAAGGAACTTTGAATGTGGCAGGATAAAGTCTGTTTATATAGTATATGCTCCGGGGAAGCTAACTATATCTGTTAAATTATGCCAAATCTGAATTTGGCATCAAAATCCATTACAAGCTCAAAGTTAAAATAGTCTTTTGTTTACATACATCTAGTGCACCACTTGAGAGAAACCTACACTGATGCTGAAGATGATTTGGTGCAGCTCAGGAAGAGAGCTTAAGTTTATTTTAGACACCTTTGCATTTCCTTATCAAGCATTGTGCTCCAGTGCCATCTTTAAAATATACACATGAATACTCTGTTCATTTCTACACATTTCTACCATTCACAGACATTGATTGGTGAATAAAACTAATCATACTATACATGTCAGCTAGCCACATGAGCTGATTAATGTATATTTTAGGAAGCCAGTTCTAGACAGTATGCTTCTGTATTAAAGAATGGAGTTTTTTTATATTTAATGTTCTTTGAAAAGACAAAATCTCACATGAACAATACTACTCAAATAAGTTAATTTTTCTGATGCCTTTTTATCCATGGCTGCGTATGCTCTGCTAAGTATTTGGCTTAACAACTACCTATTCCATAAGTATTTACAATGTGAGTAGAAAGATTTTAAACTGTGTTTCACAGCTGAAACCTCCCAAGTTTTTTCTTAATAAATACATTTCAAAAAATCACCTTAATAAATAATCTTTTGTTTGGCAGCTTCCTTTATATGTGAAACCATATTTCCTTTATATAGTTTTAGCTTTTATATGAGCACGATTTCAAACCCCAGATGAACCCAAATAATTTATTTCTCAACATTGGCTGCACATCTGTGGTTGCCAACTCAGTTTGTCCATTTCTTCTTCAGTGCCCTTTGCATGGGAAAGGAATGAAATACAGTCATGAACCCATCTCCAATCTACCAGCAAACCATTAAGTGTTTTCTATTTCTTCTTGTCTTCTGTTTCAGTCTTTTACTTAAGGTGCTATTGAATTATGTGCACTGTTTCTGATCTGATTTTTCCCATTATACTTGCCTACATGCAGTCTCTATCAAATTATAAAGATAATGGCTGTGTATCCTTCTCATTATGAACATATTATCCACATCTGGCTGAATTTAAGTGGAGTTGGAGAAACTTGCTAATCAGCTACCAACATTTATTTACAAACAACATATTGTGTACCTTGAAAAATTTATATTTCACGGAATTGTATTTCAGAGCCAGCCAGCTATGCTGGCTAAAGCCTATGCTATAGCAGTGCTATGATTGTTTTTTTGAGTTACCTCATTTTGAAATAATATGACAGACTTATGAGAATTCACTGTTACTCTTGGGTTTAAAGGAGGAATTTAAATCCCTGCAAGGGTGTGAGTCACTAGAATTTTACATTCACAGTACATATAAACTAGCCATGGTGCAGTGGAGGGCAGCAAGGGATTAATCTGCTGGAGAATGCAATATGCATTTGGTTGTTTCCTCAGAAAATTTCACCTGTAGTCAAGCATTAGTGATTTGGGAAGTTCTTAATGCCTATGTCATTTTTGGAAGGTCAACTAATTACTATAAAACGCTGAATCGAAACTCGTTCTCTTTTGAAAATCCCTTTCTCTTGTCAGTTTATGTCAGGTGGAGACTCACAGGGACAACAGCAAGTTTCTCATTGTGTGAGGACAGCATTTCTTTGTACCACATAAGGAACTGGGGTATTTTTAGAACAGAACTCATAATTCTTAACGTAGAAGAGCATAAAGGCTCATTAGGTGATTCCCTGTGCTGTTTCTTCCTGATTTCAGAGACTGGCCTTTCAACAGCTCATCTGAGCATAAGGCTAAGACCATATTCCATCCTTGTTCTCTGCTCAGTATTCCTTCTGATATCAGCGGAAGAATCAGAAAAAAACTAGAACCTTTTATCATAGACACATTGATACTTTTAAAAAATGTTATTTTAAAAAACCTGTTTTTTTCAGCAAAGTCTATGTCACTTGTGGCTCACTGGTTGTCTTCGGTAGTTGTAATGGATTTTCTAAACTCCCTAATTGTTTTGTTTATGACTGACAGAGTATGTAAGGTACTAAATGTATTACGGAAGACAGTATTGAAGGTTATTAATGGGTACTGCTGATCCCCAACGCTCCTTAGTCATGTTAATGTCTAAGACAGGAAAAAAGAACATTAATGGAATGATATTGTATTCCTACAGCTACTTCATTATATTTTTAATAGAGCACAAATACAAGAGAATATGCACCTCTCTACTTTGGAAGAGATATATAATATACATTCAGAATATCTGATACTATACCATGTGTAAATTTTTGTATTTTGTCAGTTGCAATGCCTAGGACTCGCCTAGGACTTGCAATGCCTAAGTTTTTTGTTTCTACTTATTTTCCATTGAAAAAATATTCCAAAATGCACTCTGCTACTAAGAAGGAAATTCAGTAAGGAAATAGCTTGTTGTGTAAGGTAACAAAACAAACAAATGTGTTACTGGTTTGTATTTCATTTTAATTATAACTTCTCTTAATTATTTTAATTCTTTAACTTTATTTGAAGGGGTTGTAACAGCCACTTGAAGTACACTTGAGGATGGGAAACAATTATTAGCATAGTTCATAACACGTGATATGCTTTGATATGTTCTAGTGGGAAGCTCACTAACAGCTGTATTTATGTATATGAGCATTACAATATATTGTGTTAGCATTCAGTGGAAAATAAAGAATGTTTAAACCATAGAAGTAACAAATAAAGTCCTCAGACTGACAATAGCACCAAGAGAAAGCAGAGAAGTCAGCATGCCCAAAATGTTACAACTATGAACAGAATATAAGCCCACAGCAAGTCTCAAGAGTGTGGAAGATTTTCCTTTCAAGGAAGCATTTTCCTTTCCATGAAACACATAATGGGTTTCTCCTCAGAGAACCCATCTGAAAATCCAGACAATCACCCAGTTCTTGCAAAATACAGTAAGAGGCTTACAAAACTTAATGCTTTACATCCATGATCATAGTATGTGGACTTTTTTCCTTTTTTTGACACCTCTCTGTTACATCAGTCTCAGCCGTGGTGACACAAAGGGAATGGTGAGCACACTACTGCCTACCAAAAGGGCCAGGGCCCTGCCAGGGCCAGACAGAAGTTAAGCCAGGTTCAGCAGATGGAAAATACAAACCAAAGCACTCAATTCACTCAGCTGTTAATGCCTCCCCCACTGCCTAGCAGGTTTTCTCTCTGATTTGTTATACATATTGCAAACAGTTGCCACTACCTTTCCTATGCCTGCAAGCCTTCTCTCGTTCTTGCTGATCTGGAGCCTTAAGCATGGTAGTAAAGCTGTGAGTTAGACTCCTATTGATTAGAGTGAGTGGCTGAATGTGTTTTTGTGGCCAGGAACTCACTAATAAATGTCGAGGTCTTGGGGAGTTCAGTTCCTCCAGACCGAGCTGCGGTACACTGCCTGACTTACTGCTAATGGCAACTTTTCTTCCTTACTGATGACTCTGAATCCTAATGGCTGGTGTTACAGGCATGTCTCTGTTTATAGTTCACTTAAACAAAGTGCTCAGAGGCGAACCTAACCCTATTTCCATTCAGGAATTTTCCTGAAATGAACTATAACTACAAAGACCTCCAGTGTGCTATACAGAAATCGTGGTGTATTTGTGCTTTGAGACTTTGAATTGCTCCAATTAGTTATGGTAGTGTAATACTTCTGTCTTCAAATTTGTTACAGTATAAAGCAATTTGCCCCCAAATATGCATATTTATATTCATAGAATTGTTTATTTATACTCCAAATAAACTGAAGTGGATGATGGCAATAATTATGTTACTGTTTCCAATCTCCCATTCATCAAATCAATTTTCTGAATTCTCAAAAGTTGTTTTCAACTCAGCCTTACTTTATTCTTCCTACTGAATTATTTCAATTGAAAAAGGACTTTCTGACCCATTCTCACTTCCTGTTTGAAGGCCTGGATAGCGACAGCAGTATGTTAGCAAGTTGTCAACCTGCCCAGATGGTGAGCATCCAAAAATGCTGAAAGAGCTTCAGAATAAACAGGCTGATCTGCTAAGAATAAATAGTCCTTCATTAAAAACCATTTATGTGCAAAAGAAGTAGAAGTAACAAACATTATGTCTATTTTTCTAAAAAGTTCATGGGATAACCAGTGGGATTTCAGACAAGTAAAATCCACATTTATCTGAAATTATAAATGAAAATGGAAGTGTAAAATTTCAGGAGAAATTAGGTAACTAAGCAAGTGGGACAGGCTGGCTAGTGAAGCTGAGGGTCCAGAAATGCAAAATATTCTACACAGGAAAGAAATGCTCACAAAGTTTAAAATTAGCAGTAAAGAAAGTCAACTTGACATTGTTGCAAACAACTCAGAAAGATACTCATCTCAATATACAGCTACAGGAAAGAACAAATAAATAATGCTACCCATGTGCATAACACTACATGACATGGCAAATCACTGCAGTTGCCTTATTTGAGATACTGCATGCAGTTCTAATGTAGCTATATCAAAAAACACTGCAGGGTGATAAAGGACTCAGAGATGTGGAAAAATTCCCTGAAGGTGTGGAACAAGATGGCACTTGACACTACCAAACCCCAAGCCATAAACCAAAATACCTTCCCCCACAAATTAAACTGTGGCATCCACTGCCATAGGCAGTGACACAGGGGGCAATAATACAGCATTCAGAAAGTCAAACATGGACAAATGACATAAAAATTGTAATTCTATTTTTTTAGTACTAAACGTAATTGCTCTTCATTAGGGAAGAGGAGGGTCTTTGCACTTCTGTCAGAAGCATCTGGCTGTAACCATTTTGGATGAAAAGCCAAGTAGCTGGATAATGAATGAGTGTTGTATTTCCTACTTTCAGTTCTTGAGACATAGTGCTCAGAAATCAGCTCAACTTTGTTGCCAAGGTCCACAAAATAAAATATATAAGATGTACATATGAGACAGACATTCAGAAGCATTTACAATACTGAGAACTTGAACACTAAAAAAATCTGTAAGATACCAGCAACATAATTCCTTGAAATTATGTCAACAATTAAAAAATTTTGGCAAACTATTCGCAAGTACTTGAGAATGTAATTGCACAACTTAGGCCGGCTTCAACTATGTAAGTCATGACAGAAGTAGATTCCCATGGGAAGAACAGAACTCAGCTTTTTATAAGCTTATTATTAAGATCTGAATATTAGAGCTGTAGGAATATAAGTAGCAAAGTTACCTTATGATTAAGCAGGTAATAGTATTTTCCTGTGAGGGAGTAATTTCTAAACCACAGGAACAGATCAACAATTTTGGAAAACCAACCAACCAAACAATCCCCATGTCACAATTTCCAAATAACTGTGTAATTTGAAACCTCTATCCTGCTCCTTTTTGTCCCCCATATACAATAACTAAATAAGGATACTGCCCATTCAGGAAAAACATATGTTGCTTCGAAATGTGAAACAAAGGAAGAAAAAGGATAAATCTGAAGCAGAAGGTTTAATTGCACATGTGAATATCTAAATTTTCTGATACAGAGATTACTACTAAAGAGACAACATCCTTTTAATGTTTACACTTGAAGACATTACCCACCTGGATTATAGATTGCAAACACAGATAAAAATCCACTGCTTCTAAATAATTCATATGCACTGTCATTAGTCCAGTCTTAAATCCTATCTTTACCTTTTCCTTAGCATTATTTAAGATAACAATGAGTCCTTCAAACCAAACTCACTTCAAGGCTGAGACCAAGAAAAAATATCTGGTACAGCAGCTGCTAGAAAAGCTCTGCCTTTTTATAAAGGGTTCTGGAGTACATCAAACAGCAACAGCACTACGATAATCATATTTTAATAGCTTAAACCGAATTGGAAATGAATGTTTGTTCCAAAATTACAACTCATTTCAGAATTTCTGTAAAATCATTTTGAGAGCAGTGATGCTATCAGAGGATCTAAGAGGTAGGAAAAAAGGAAGCTAATTTCAACTTTATGAAAAATCCTATGGGTGTGGTTGGGACTTTGTCTAAAAGTTGTATACGTGTGATTAAGTACAATTATTGCAAAATAATCAGTTAAAGAAATGATATGAACTGTAAAGTGTACCTGGCAAGACTATTACAAATAAAGTATGCCAGAGCAACATCACTCTATACAGCCAGAGCTCCCTTAAGCCAGTAAATTGCAAAGGTCCTTCCTTCTCTGAGAGTACCTTACAGCCCTCCTTGCTCCTGCACAGGAAGCAGGCAGCCCAGAAGCTGCCCTTGGAGGAAGGGAACGAGCTCCAATCATGCCTCAACAGAAACAATTTCCTTGAAGTACAGCCACAGACCAGAGGCATTCCTGCCAGTGACAAGGATAACTCAGCAAGGTCTTGAGGGCACCAGCTCGTGCATGTCGGAACATTCCCAGTTTTGCTGGTATTTCAGAGGGACTACTCAGCTTGTGTGTGTCATCAGACCCGAGCTCACTTAGCGTCCACTTGCTGGGGAGCCAGGAACAGATTGCAGAGGTCAGCACATGCCGCAAAGGCTTGGTCAGCCCATTCCTAGGGGGCTGCCACTCTGGCACTGTTCACAGGATCTGAGCTAGCTGAGGTTACAGGGACATAAAAATAACCGTTTGGAGTTAGACCTGGGTTTGTGTGCTCCAATGTCCTGCCCACTTGGCCAGAAATTATGCTCTTTAGAAAACCCAACAGTATGGGAATTACAGCACTATGATTTCTCAGTATACCCTCTCAGCCTCCAGCAACAAAGGAAAAGAAACCCTGCTTCTTGCCTTAAGGAGGTGTTCTTGTGGACAGCAAAATGCCTAGAATAGGTACATCCCTCATGCAAGGCAGCAGGAGGGTTTTTTGCTCTAATGAGGAATGCTCTTCTGCATTGCGGCTCCTGGAGGTAATGAAGGAGCACTGACTCAATTAAAAAATAATGAAAAAAAAAAGACCCCACTTATGTCTGTGACTGACAAAGGGAAAGGGCTTTAAAATCTGTGTTGCAAGGATTTTTTCCTTAACAAAAGCTGGAGTTGCATTTCAGCTCAGTTGCCTTTGAACATACTCATACAAGCTAACAGAGGAGTAAGCATTGCACCAGCTTGTTGGAACAAGGTGAGAGGTACATAGGCTGAATCACTAATCATATTAGTGTTTCATATGTTTATCATGTGTCTATATATAAATATCAAACATAAATAGCCTTTCTATAATAATATAAAAATATAATAAATCATTCACATATATAAATATATAAATGTGTTATGGAGTCCCAATACACTTATACTGATCCATCACCTGTGGCAAGGTTATTTACATTTTATGTCATTTTTGTTCTGGGGAAAAGTAGAAGCTAATGATGAATAATCTTCAAGTAAGGCATGTAAACAAATGCTTAATAATTCATAGGAGTTGCAAGTAAGGAATCTTCCCCCTTCCTGCCCTGCAGAGCAGCCCCAGGCAGATAGCTGACAGAATAGGAAACATACTGTGTAAGTACCAAAAATGCAGCTGACTGAAATAGTTCTCCCCCTTTCCTCAAAGAGAAACTATACATTCAGCCATTTCTACTGCTGTAAAATGTCAGTTAAAGTAACAGTGAAAAAATAGAATTGAACAAATTATCTTCTTTTAACAGTTACAAAGGGCATTATAGAACACGACAAAATAAGACAAGCAAAAATGGCAACTATGAGCAATTTCCACTTTGCTCTACTCCTCTTTGGGAGCTCTGACCCTCAATGGCACTCAAGCTGTACATCTGTTCTCTGATTTTTTGCACTGTACTGCCTGCCACAAAAGAAATTTCTGGAAAGTTACCACAAACTTTAAAGTTACATAATATTTTATTTATCTCTTTTTTTTCTCTCCGTGGTGCTGTGTGCTATTAAGAAAAAATAAATACTCCCTTTTGTCTGCTAATAATTCTCTGAGTAACTCAGGAGTATGTATTAAATAATTACATAATTTCTGTTCAAGTGTGTTTCAGAATGGAAACTGATAACATTCTGCCTACTCCTGTCTTCTCTATCTGTGGTTCAAAGAATATCTGCCCTTCCCTCTTGCAAGCCCTTTGGCTTTAGTAGCTGTGTTGAACAAGCTTTTACAATAATTTCAATTATACATAGTGGTAATTTGCACCAAATAACAGGAAAAATTCTTTCCAAGAATTCCAAGAAGCTCTACAAGGGAAAGGTGGAAAAACCAAGAAAAGTGATCAAAATTCCCAAACATGGTTTTTAGAAAGATCCAGATATTGGGATGGATCTGGGAAACAATTTTAAATGAAAAATATGTTAGGGACTTATATTGTTGAAACATCAAATTTAGATATTTCAAAATAAAGCACCGTATTTTGGAAAGATCAAAATTTAAGCAACTACCAGGAGGAGATGCTTACCAGGAGAAGCACCTACCCAGGGCAGTCCATACATAAATTCTAGCGTGTTCATTTCTTCTTTTCCATACTCTCATGCTGTCAAATTTGATTTTTTTTTTTCTGGATTCCTTGTTAATTTTCTTATATTTTCCTTTTTTTCCCCACTATGTATCTCTGTATACACTGACTGATCTTACTCTTTATGAGTAACAACTTATTCAAAGGGAACAGAATTTTACTCAGTTTTATGGCTAATCTCATACTCAGAACGAGAAATAGTACTGACACATCAGGAAATGCAGTAAGGGAAAGAGAACATGCCAAGGTTGCATTCTCTTCACTACATAAATAGCTCCAATACACAACTGGAATTACAAGCGTTACTGCGCTACAGTGAATCCATAGTCCTCTAGCATTTACCAAAAAAGGCACTTTCCCAGAATTTTTTTATGTATAGTGAGTATTCACATACCTTCAACTCACCAAATGAGATGTTCAACATGGCTGAATAACACCCCACCCACAATTCTTTTGCCAGAAAGAAGACTTTTCCAAATTCACACTTTTACACTGGTCGCCTTGCCAAGTTCATATTAAAAATATAGATTCTCCTAAAGAAGTAGAAGTAATAGCCTTGTACATGTTTTATCAAGCACTGGCAGTTTGATACATTAGGAATTCTGTTCATTACCTGCACTGTGTCACAGCATAAACTAAGAACATACTCATGTATATGTATGCACCTGACATGCAGGAGTTACACCTGAGAGAGGCACATAGGGTGTGTAAATACACATTTCCTGTTAAAAACTCCTTTCATTGAGATTAGCATGATATACTTGTTACATAACAATCCATAAAACTTCACTGCAGTACAACAGCAAGTGCTGCTGCTTCCTCAGAGTCCCAGGCCAAGAGCTGAATGCCACCCACCACCACCGTGCTATACAAAACTTACAGTGTTTTGGCCTGTGGCAAGTACAAGTCATCAACAAAACCAGTACCACTGTTCATTCTCTTTTCTAACAGTGAGTTACTAAAGTTCACTCTATTGTTTTGCTTAGATATTTATGCTCTTCAGTGGAAATAAAATGATAGAGAAAGAAAGAGGAGGAATCAGACAGATTTTTCATTAAGAGATGAAAAGAAAATATTTTTTGTCCAAGATGTATTGGAGTAACAGCCTTTTCCACATGCTTAAAGAGAATTTAAAAACTGCATAACCCTTTAAATTTAAGGATCACCATCTAAATTTGCATAAATTCTTCAGACATTATGTGAAATACAAGAATGAAAACACTACAATCCTCAGAGTACGTGGAAAATTATTTTTAATTTATCCTTCCAGGAATACTAGCTACAGAGACTTGACTGCTTAGCAAGCAGTGTAGTTAAGCCATCTGAGGACAGTAGCATGACCTTTATGTGACTAAAATCAGCTAAGTAGTACACCTTCAATACTGGATTGAAAGCACACTAACAAGTATAGAAACAGAATTTGAACATTGTCCTCCTTATCCATTATTTTTCAATTCTTCAGAAGCAAAGAAAATGAAATCTTTCATTCTGGAGATAACAGAATTTTTTGTTACTCCTTGAATATATTTATCTCAATACTTTCAGTCTCCTGAAGAGCAACTGTTAATAGTGCAATCTGGAAAATGCAGTTAAAAAGAGCCTCAGGATATCTCCATTATATTGATCATAATTGCAGGATTCCCTATTATTTCAGTGTTCTACCTCATCTCCTGTTTTATAGTACTATTCATTACAACCACCAAATCAGGAAGAAGAAAACTGTGACACGTGGAACATACTGTGACACAAGAGTAAATGTTTGTACAGCAGTCCTTTATATACATGCGGAAGAAATCTGTGGTGATGGCAAAACTGAGAATCATTCACCATCCACCTTAACAGGGAAGCTGGGAAATACAGGTCTCTTCTAAGACCTAAGATGGACATAAAACCCACAAAGACAGATGCTGGAATTTTGATAGGGAGGCAGGAGCTTATACGGACTACATTTTCACTGGGCTGCGAGAACTACAAGCGTTCATTCATTTTAAACATAACTTTTGTTTTTCAAATATTTTTTTAGTGTGTGATTGAACACAGGAGCACATTGCCAAGGAGGTGGTGCAGTCTCCATGCTTGGAGATATTGAAAATCCCTAAAGAGAGAGTCTTGAACTCCAGCTGACCCTGCTTTCAGCAGGGATGGGGGGTGGAGTAGATGACCTCTCAAGGCACCATCAGGCTCAGCTATTCTGTGATTCCAAAACAGCTCTGGGCTGGACAGAAATTTGAATGAATGACTAGGACAATGAAACTCCTTGGTGCTGCAATAATCATCTGTTTTATGGCACTCGGGTGCAGAGGTAAATGGTTATTACAATGCACTTAAGAGTTGGATCCAATTCAGAAGCTGAGAAAGTAATTCTTATCTGTTTTTTTGTTAAACCTTTTCAGAGGGAAAGGAAACCATGCAAGTTTATTATTTATTTTGTTACTTCCTTCACATTAGTCTATATTTCTTTTGATGAACCTTTTGCTAGATGAGCTTAAAAAAATGGTTTTACAGAATTAGCATTTTTACAGAATAAAAGCCATTAATATGGACTATTGCTTTGATTTAAATCTACTACTTTTATAGCTCAAGCAGTACGTAACAGTGCTGACTCAGCTATGTTCAGATCCAACTGGGATAGATGTCACCAGGATGTTCCACGTGCAGTACCAGGAATCCAGATGTCTTTCCTGCTGGAGAGCTCTGCAGAGCTCTTAGTGCTGCTCTTAGGAGAGGTGAGTAAGGGCTAGGTCAGTTCCAGGGCTCCCTCAGTTTATATTAATTTAGTTCTCACTAAACCTCCAAGAGCAGCAGTGTTCCAAAAAGCTTATTAGAACATATCAGTGGTGGATAAAAGAAATGATGTGATAGTGGATAAAGTTCTTGTAATCCCTTAGAAAAGTCCCACGGTTCTCTACAAAACTCACTTAATTGCTTTGTCATTTGTGCTTGTTAAACTTTCTGGAAAGCCACTCTGAGGAGTCAGAGACAGCATTTGAAGGGGAGAGATGGAAATCAAACACCAAAGGGTCTCTTACCAGGCACACAGATTGAGACCAGGGACTCATCACAGGACTTTAAAGTACCTGTCAGGCCTGTAACGCAATCAGCAGTGAAGGACTGGCTTGTTCCTGGCATTTATAATGTCAAAAACTGTCTGCCTAAATTCTGGATGAGGGTGACGATATTTTTCCTTTGGAAAAAGTACCTTAAGAAAGCTCCCTGTGTGGACAGTGCTGATTATGCAGGACGTGGTTCACTTTCTGCACTTATGATATTATGGAAACCAAATAAATGCCATTCTAGCTGGTGCTGCAGTTTAGTTTTCAACTGTTTAATTGCCCAAGTTAGCTAAAGCTTTTTCTTATGGATTTTGCACTCAGCAAAGATACTGTAGGTGATGTGCTGGAGAAAGGAACAGCTAGTTCTGGGCACAGTATTACACAGATGAGACTTAACCTGTACTTGAAAAGGCTGCATAAGACATTGACCTGCCACATTTATGCAGGTACTTAATTTTCCAATCTAGGGCAGCATGACTGCCAATTACATTTGCCTGCTGGTTAGTTTGGGCAGCTGCAACTGCTCTGTCTCCTTGTTCAGAGAAAAGGGTTGTACTTTACAAGGAGAACTTGGAAGCTCTCAAGCTGAGACAAACCTGGCAGTTTGACCTGAAGCAAACAGAACACTTCATGTATCTTGGCATAAACAAACACTGCCCTCAGATGTTCCCTTTAAAAACCAGACATGGATGGGTACGGAGGGGGTTGTTGCAGTCTCTTTGAAACTCTTTACACCTCAGTACTTGGCACTGTGGCACTTAAAAAATTTACTTTGGGTTTTATAGTGGCAGTATTATAAAATAAATACATAATCTGCATATTTTAACAAATAGCCAGAAATTGTAAGAACTCACTAAAATTTGTTCTGTGTCTGTACTGTGGGCCATGTTTGAGCTCTGGTTTTCTTCACTGAAGACTCACTGAAGTGAGCCAGAAGCTGCTGCTTCTGCTGTTACTGACTACAGAGGCGACTCACCAAGTGACTGTGCAGACAGCCACAAAAATCCCACTGCCCAGGGGATGTGCCAGGTGCTCCTCTCAGACACCTGTGGGATCACCAGCCCGGGATGGCTGCTGAGAGACAGAATCCCCACTGCCCTTCCAGCAAAACCTGTCTGGGGAAGGACAGCTCTAACTTTGTGTTGGCGATACATGTGAAAGTGCAGGCCACTCTCTTGGAGTGCAGAGAAGTGCAAGTTTCTTGAGAAAGCAACGAGCTGCCAGGCTTATTTGCACCTCCCTCTCTAAATTAAACCAAACTCTGAGGAATAGAGAACTGCATTAGGAAAAAGTATCTTCTTAATTAAGAGTGTCTGTTTGGGAAATTTTGCATCTCCAGAGGAAAGATTTAGTAAAGCTTTCAATATAGACTTTGTAAAAAGCTATGCTGATAGGAGCTGTAATACAATAATAATACTGCAGCATATAGTTAATGATTTTCTTGGTTTATAGCAATAGGAGTTCAGATAATTTAAATATTTAGAAAAAACTAATTCTGATTTCAACACAACCTTATTAATTGATTTCTCTTATTTTAATAATTGACATGGCACCTCTAATTTTTAGTTAAGAACAATCTGTGAAATAATTCTGGTCATATTAATCAAATGCTGGCTCCAAGATAATGAACAGGCTCTGGTGGGTTAGCATGGACTATAAAATGTGCTAAATCAGAGACATGGAAAGCTTGAAATAGCTTTTATGAGGTAGCTTGAGGGAAAACTTAAAATCATTTGTATGAAATAGCTTGTATCTACCATTTGGCATTCACTGTGCTAAAGCTGTAGATTACATTTCCCTTTGTTAAGAATAAAGAAATAAACACGGAATAATTTATGCAGCTAAGAAATTAATATGAGCATAAATCTTTCCTTTGAATAGAAATTCCTCCCATTTTAATTATTGATAACAGCTCAACTTGTTCAAAATGGAAAAAATTTAGCATTTTAAATTTATTCTGCTTCTTTCACTCTGCACTTTTTCATGGGTAAGGAAAAAGGGCTACTCCTGTTTCTCTCTCTACCCTTTCCGATAGGCGGCATTGTTTTCTTAGGGAAAACATACCACGAGAACGTGGCTAAATGATTTCCGTACCCTACTAACCATCCTGAATGACTCGCCCACCAGGTTCCCATCTCCATTTTGACCCGCGAGTGCAGCCGGTGCAGGCAGCAGCTCTTGCAGGGAGCGATGCTCTGCCCCTGCCCACTAACACGGCAACACTGACGGGCCCACCAAAGGTCACCCCGACTCTCCCAAGGGGCGCGGAGCCCGGTCCAGCGGGAATTCCCACCGTGATACCCGGGACATGGGGGGCCGTGGCGGGTCAGGTATCTCGGGGTATCTGGTGAGCCCGTCCGGGCCGAGCTGTGAGGGGTCAGCGCCGCGGACACACACAGCGATACTTTCATTTCGGGCGCGCAGATGACGCAAAAACGCCCCTAAAATAACTTTGCGTCACCGTTTCTCAGTGTTTTATCTCTTCTACTCGGAAACAGCCGCGGCCTGTGCGGCCCCCTCCGCTCTCCGGCGGGGTCAGAGCTCCCCCTCCCGAGGCACCACGGCCTCGCCGCTCCCCGGCACCGCTCCCGCTGCCCTCGCCGGGTCCCTCTCGGGGGGACGCCGGGAAGGAAGCGGCGGGGCGTTGCCTCCTGTCCCGGCAGGGGTGCTCCGGTGCCGCCGGGCTCGCAGGCAGGTACCCGCCGCGGGAGGGACGGGCCGCCCGGCTGGTTCCAGGCGGGGCCTGGCGGGGGGTGGCGGAGCCGGGACCCGGTGCAGTCCCCCCCGCGGGTGCTCGGCGCTGCGGGCGGGCGGAGAGAGGGCGGCGGGCGGCGCCGGGCGCCGCACCGCATGCGCAGGAGGGCAGGTGTCGCCGGCAGCCGAGGAGCCGCCGGCAGCATCGTGGCAACCCCGCGTCCTCATGGTGCTGTGTCAGGGCGGAGAGGGCGACGCCGCTCCGGCGGCGGGCGGGAAGGAGCCGGAGGTGCCGCCGNCGCTTGTGGCTGCTGCTCGGGCATGTCCTGGCCGCGCTGCTGCGAGTCGCCTGGTGAGGAGGGGTTGTCCGGCAGGCGGGGCAGGGGGCAGCGTCCTCCCGGCTGGGCTGTCCGCTTTCGGGGTGACATTGCCGGGCGGCGGGGGAAGGAGAAGCGGCCCGAGGGCACCGGGCTGTCCGCACTTGGCGGCGGGGCGCAGAGCGGGCTGGGGCGGCCGCAGAGGGCGCCCGGCACCGTTGCCAGCGCCGCCGCCGGCAGGAGCCGCCTCACCGCTTCCGAGCCGTCCCCGGCGGCAGGGCTGGCGGCGACCCGCACCTGGCGGCGGGGGTCACCTGCGGGCGGGTTCGGTCTTGCCCTCTTCCTCCCGCTCCTCTTGACCGGATAAGCCAGCCCCGGTGGAGGAATCAGCGGGATGGCAGGCACGACCTGCTCCCTACCCTCTGCCTGTGCGCCGGGCGCGGCCCGGGCTGGGTGCCCGGTACCCCCCACACCCCGGGAGCGGGCAGAGCGCCGGGGCCGCTCATCCCCAGCGCCGGGCGGCTCTCTCACCTGGGAGAGCTTTGGGAACGATTATTCCTCGTACTTCCTGTTGTTAAAGTTTTAAAGTAAGACTCGACAGGTTTGGGTGAATAGAGGTGCTTTCTGCCGGTGTGAACTGGCACTATGAATACGTTTGAGAGTTCAATTCAGTAAGTCCACGTACTTGGGACTGTGACTTCCTGGGCAATTCTTACATTGCTTTAGTGTGAGTATAATCTTTATTTTCTCCTGACTCAAGTCCACGCTTCACTTCTTGTTGATCTTTAGCTGATAAAGCCACAAACTTATTGTGAAATATGCAACATGTAGCTTTAAAGTGGAGTCCTCAGAAAACATAAATGCCATCTTGAAATAACTTCTGAAGTTATCTGGAGTACTTTTTTTTTTAAAACAACTGCACTGAAAATGTGTTTGTCATTAAATTGACTGTAATTGACTTTCCAGCAGAAAATAGATTTGGTGGTGAGCTATGGAGAGGCCAGAGTCCTTCACCAGTGAAATTCACATTAGTGTCACTTCTGAAACAAAGCTTGAGGGGAAAAAAAGTGTTTGAAATCCTGAGAAACTTGCATTAATTAACCAGAAAGAGTGCTTTGCTTTTGGGATGTCTGTCTTGCAAAATTGTTGAGTCTGTGACTGAAGACTATGAATCATGCTTAGATCTTGTCTGCATGACCATGATTAGTTCCAATGCAGGCTGTTGTGCTCCTGGCACTTTACAGAAGTCAAAGAGAGCTCTTCTGCATTTTACAACATGGAGACTCTCCTGCCTTTCCTGAAGGTCTGGGAGAATCATCTTCTTGCTGACCCCCTTTCCCGTAGCCAGTATTCTTCTGCATCTGCTACTGTTCCTGAGATGCTTGTATGTGAGAGGTGTGATTTTCTTCATTGCATGCAAGTATAAAAACTGTTTGGAATAAAGCACAACGTTAAAAACACAATCAGAATTTGCACCTAAAACAGTGCGCAGTGGGAGGCATTTACCTACGACTTAAGACAGGAGTGGACAGTTGTTTGAAAGCATTACCTGTGGAGATGGCCAAGGAATAAAATCGGAAAACCAAATCTGTAGCCACTTAAAAAAGAGGTCTTTGGTACTGCTTGAAACCATTTCGTTTTCAGACTGCTACATTCTTTTAAAAAAGTACGGTGCTTGACTGTTTTGATCATGTTAGGCTAGTATTTCAAGGCTTAATATTTTGTGGGGTGGGAATGTTATCTTAAGCTAACTTCTCTCTAAAACTTACTTTGAAATAAGTACTCTTCAGAACTGCAGTTCTTGTTTTTGGTGGAAGAACTCATACCATTTTATTTGTAAAAGGAAATAAAACACTTTTTCATTGCACTGAGTACATGCTTTGGCAATGAGAGATGTTCATGGTTTAAATTCTAGTATTACAAGATTCTGAAGAGTCTGTTTATGATAGGCCTGGTATATTGGGTAATTTACAGAAATTAGTTCCTTCTGATTTGTTTGTTCCTTACGATCCAAAGCTTAGTTCTGGATGTAAGATCCTTTCAGTGTATTTTGCTTTAATTTGATAGGTTTTCCATTTCAACACTTCCTTTATTTAGGTTGGCTTCATTCTGTAGTAATCAGACAAGCTATCATGCCTGAAATAAAAGTTAATAGTTCTGTTTGTGCTGTGTTCATCCATAAGCCAGCCTGGGTTTGGATTTCCCATTTTAGTTATAGGCCAGTCTGACTCTTCTTGCTTCAGTATTAGAGACTGTTGGTTTTGTAGTTCTGTTATGTGACTGTGTGGATTAAGGCATTACATAGTTCATGAACATTTTTTAAATCCACTTTGTTTCACAGTTGGTAGATGTCCCAGTCCAGTGTTGGTTGGTGGTAGTTTTTATAGTCAATTTTATGTAAGAGGCTGTTGCTAAACAGAAATATTTCAAGTAGAAGCTGTAACTCACTTTCAGCTGCAGTGTGACAGGATTCCTTGAGAAGCAAACCTTTTGCCTACTTCAGGTTTTGGTTGCTGTTGTAAAGCCAGGGTCCCTAGGACTATCAGTCTGCAGTCTCCCCTCCTAGGCAGTAAGATGCAATTTCTCAGCCTTGAGTGCTGATCTCAAAGAGGATCAAAATGGTTTGTGACAAGTTTTGTTAATTTAAAAAAAAAAACCTCTCAAAACCATACTTAGTTGCTAAGCAACTCTCAGCAGTCCCCTGCTGATTATGTTTTAGAGGATCCATAAGGCTCACAGGCTGCCACACTAATGTGAGATGAGGCACCCTTTTATCAAAACATTGCCTCTGGGACATTGAGTTCTTGCTCCTATCTTTAGAGGGTGGCGCAGAAGAAAAGGTAACTCCCAGTGTTTTATGCAGGTAGAGAAAAAGAAAGAGATAGCAAGGTGACATCCCATTCAAATTTTTAGATGGGCTCTGTTTTCCCTGGTGTTCACCTCTAGGTTCATTGGAAAGACTGCTTTGTTGCACAAAAGGAACAATAACAAAAAAGGCTTATTTCCTTGGAGATTGCTGCTGCTGACCTGAACACAGTTCTCTCTCACACAGTTCTCCCTCTCCTTCCTTCTTTTTTTTTTTTTNTATGTTGTTGGAGAGAGCCTGAGGCAATGAGGAAACTTGAATAGAAACATTAGACTTGGGAAACTTTCAGGAACGGGGAGGTCTGCTAAATAAGCATAAACTAAGATCTTCATGGAATTATGATAGACATCAAGCCTTTGATGTTTTAACATTAGTTACTTAAATTTGTTCTGCTTAAAGATGTGTATTTGATGGCGATTTGAAGAAAATACTTGGATTCTTACAGCAAGATAAAAATGTTATATGAAACTTCTGTAGGTCTAGGTCAAATTTTGCGTGACTTAGCTGCAAAATAAACATAAGGTATAACAAAAATTATATTCTATATTCTATATTATACAGATTTTACATTGTGTATTTGTGGGAAAGGAAATTAAATTTTTGCTTAGGCACCTTAGTTAACTTTTATAACTATGCAGCTGATTCCCAAGATAATTGTTTCAGAATCTGACCATGAATTATTTTGTAGTCAGTTATATTTATATACTGAATTCCCTGGGCAGAATTGTGACTGGTCCCTGTATTTAATCGCCTGTACTAGTCTGATACCTACAAGCAGTTAAGTCTACTAACTCGTGTAGAACTGTGGTGTTTTGTATCCCAGATGTTAGAGTTCATCTCTTATACCCTGTTTTAAGAAAAAAATGAGAACCCGTGATGGTCAGTGAAAAGTAGTTTCAAGGTAAGTCTGGTAAATAGATGAAATATTTGCATTTGTTTCTTTGGTTCCCCTATTCTCCACCACAAAAATCGCTACAGATGTGTGGAGCACTGCAGTGTGTGGGGCTGCCTGATCAGAGAAGACTTCTAATAGATCCTTACTAACTGTAGTTTATCTGTTGCAGGGACAAAGAAGAAAGCTGCATGCCCAGGACTTGGTCTGTTTTATACCATACTGTCTGCCTTACTTTTCTCAGTGGCCTCTTTATTTCTTAAAAAAATAGAAGATGTACATTCAGTGGAAGTGAGTGCATTTCGATGTGTTTTCCAAATGGCATTTGTTCTTCCTGGTTTAATATACTACAAGTAAGTGTAGAAAGTATTTAAATTTAAAGTTATTTCTTAAAACTAGATCTAGATTTATCACTCAAATAAGATTGCAGTGTTATTTTAGTTTGGACTTCAGTTGCATAACTCAATTATTTCAAATTAGTTCAGAATGATATGAACTGATATGATTCAGAAAACTGAAAATCTATGACTCCCTGAATGGTAGAGGCTTCTACGAGGATTATTGTATCAAATGCTTTGATTTCCACGAAGGGGGGATCTTAAAAAAATAGAAGGTAATTTGTAGATACGCTTGGGTTATTTTGCAAGCAAAAAATTAATTGCTAGAAGAACAGGTTCTGAACTCTGAATGTGATTACGGATCAGGAAGGAAATAAATTGGTCTGTGATCAGACAGTTAAGAATATTTGAATATTAAAGCCTCTCATCTAGAAAGGTGTGTACCATATGTAAATGGGCTTGGATGTTAGTCATGAAACAAGCAAGACAGTGACATTAATGTGACATTTCTGTTTTTCAGAACAGGGTTTTTGGGACCAAAAGGTAAAAGAATTTTTCTTTTCTTCCGAGGATTTTTTGGCTCTATTGCAATGATTCTTCTCTACTACGCTTACCAAGTCATGCCACTAGCTGACGCCACTGTTATAACTTTTACCAGTCCTGTTTTTACATCGTTGCTGGCATGGATCTTTCTCAAAGAGAAATACAGCCCTTGGGATCTTCTATTTACTCTCTTTGCAGTCACTGGAGTGATTCTTATTGCCAGACCACCATTTCTGTTTGGGTCACGTGTTACGGGGATTGAAGGAAGTTACTCAAATCACCTTAAAGGAACTATAGCAGCGATTACAAGCACATTATCTGCAGCTTCAACTATTGTTATAATAAGGAAGGTGGGAAAATCTGTGCATTACTTTTTGTCAATTTGGTATTATGCAGTCATTGGGTTAATTGGATGTGTTATAGCACTGTTTGTTTTGAATGAATGGCGTTTACCACATTGTGGCAGAGATAGGGTTTTTCTAATATTAATAGGCTTGTTAGGGTTGGGGGGTCAGGTGTTTCTCACAAAAGCATTACAGATAGAGAAAGCTGGACCTGTAGCAATAATGAGAACAATGGATGTGGTGTTTGCTTTCATTTTACAAGTTCTTTTTCTCAATCATCTACCAACTTGGTGGACTGTGGGTGGTGCCCTTTGTGTAGTAGCCAGTAGTTCTGGAACTGCCATTCGCAAGTGGCGACACAGTGTGAAAAAAGCTAAACAGAGGGATATCTAACAATGGAGACACTAATTCATTACAGAAACAAGCAATTTTGAAATAAATACAATATTTATTTTTATTTATTTTAAATATCCCATTTACCAAATTGTAGTACCAAATTATATCCAATAAAATGACTTCTTTTTTAACCAAAATTGAAGATATTTTAGCAACTGAGGAGGTGTATACTTTCCTTTCTTCTATTTTGGCGTGCTAATATGGGCAGTAGATGCTTAAAAGTTGTTGCTTCCTTTCCAAAGTGGACAATATCTATTTTCCTAAAATTCCTGTCTCTCTACTTCTTAGGCTCTTTCTTTATTTTTTAGAACAGTGGAAATAAGTCTCCCAGACTTATTACTATTCTGTGCTTGATTACCACAGGGATTGCAGTACAAAAGTTAGAAGGGAATGAAGAGTTGATAATCCTTAAACAACCAGCTTTTATGGAGCAGATAAAGCTTGTACTTCTACAAGCTTTCTAATAATTATTTTGCACAAAACAGATGCCAAATGCAAATTTAATTTTAATTTGGATTCTAAAAGAACAAAAGCGATTTCATTTTTCCGAGTAATATCAAGAGAAAATTAACTTGTGAAAATTACCTATCAGTTTTGCTTTTTTTAAAAAATAATTTTAAGTGTTTGCACTTACTTTACAGACATAGTGAAACAACCTAATCACCTTATTTTTTTTCAAATGTGATTTTCCCCATAAACATGTCTTTAGTTGCTGCAGTCTCAGTGATGAGAGACAACATTCAATTCTATACTACTTGTAAATTAGCCCTTTCTTGTGGTATAGAATGCTGCACTGTAGCTGCACTTTTCTTTATTCTATGCAAAAGATTATATTTTTTAGGTATTTAATATAGGTTATAGTTAATGCTGCTTATGACCCTTTTTAGATTCTTCTGTACGATAGTTCTTTATGAGACCAAGTTTGAGTCTCTTTTGCCTTCATAAGGTTAGGAGGATTTACAGTAAAGCTTTTGCCTGTCTCCTAAGAATGTACAAGTGTGCAGTGTAATTGCAGTTTCACAGAAAATGGGAGTTGGCCAAGGTCATACAGAGATTCTACATAAGAGGTTTGAGGAAGGCTTGGTGGAAGGGTGAAGCTATGCATACTTATCACGTTGTTGGCAACTTCAGTCCCACTTCTCCAGCTGGCCCTTTTAAGTCTGCATTTATCACTTCTCTTGCACATCTTCTTACTTTTGTAGGCTTTGTCTTGAATGCAACAAATACTAAAGAAAAATACTTGTATTAGTGATCTTGGTGTCCTTCACGTTTCAGGAGGACTAAATGTTTAGTATCAGGAAGCAGGATTTTCCCAAGTTGAATCTTACATACTTTTGGGTCTTGTCTCAGTAGATTTTAAATTAAATCTTGGTTTGGTCCTTTGTATCCTGAGTAGGTGTTCAGTTACATACTCACTCTAGCATTCTTCTAAAAGAGAATGCTGTGTTCTGTACACTTGATACTCATGTTTTTTTCAAAATCACTAAAGGTGGCACATGTTTTCTTATTTTGATTTATAGATGTCTGGTCACATGTCTTTTGGCAGTAAGCAAATGACTTTAGGTTCAGAGTATCATATAATATATTGAGTTGGAAAGGGCCTGTCAGGATCATTGAGTCCAGCTCCCTGCTGTGCACAGGACACCCCAAGAGACAGATGTTCCTTGAATCAGACAAGGCTTGGCCCTGTTCCAGTCCTCAAACATGCTTTGGATGAAGAAACTTTTCCTGATACCCAGCCTAAACCTCCCCTGACTCAGCTTCAGACCATTTACTCCACTCCTGTCATTGAGCACGGGGAGAGGAGATTGGCATTTGCCCCTCCACCTTCACTAATGAGGATGTTGAAGACCTCAGTGAGGTTTCAGTCTCTTCTTTTCCAGAGTGAACAGACCAAGTGACTCTAGCAACTCCCCTGTAAGTCTTCCCCTGCAGACCCTTCTTTGTGGCCCTCCATTAGGCTAACAGCTTAATGTCTTTCGTATATTATGGCACCTAAAACTGCCCCCAGGACTTGAGATGAGGCTGCCCCAGAGCAGAGCAGGACAATCCCCTCCCTTGCCTGGCTGGCGATGCTGTGCCTGATGCCTCCCAGGACACTCTTGGCCCTCCTGGCTGCCAGGGCACTCATATTCCCTTGCCTTCCACCAGGACCCCAGGTAACTTTCTGTGGTGCTGCTCTCCACCTCTCATTCCCCAGTCTGTCTGTTGCCCTACCCCAGGTGCAGAATCTGTCACTTGACCTTGTTGAACTTCATACATTTGGTGATTGCCCACTCTCTAATTTATCAAGGTATCAAATTACCAAGGGCCTCCCTGCCTTTGAGGGAGTCAATAGCTCCTCCCAATTTAGTGTCATCAGCAAACTTCATATTCCTTAGAGTCCTTTGTCCAAGTCATTAATGAGGCTAGAGGCTAGAGCCCATTGGTGGCTGGACTCCAGGCTCATGTCACCCCATTCACTGTAACTCTGCATGCCTGACCTGTTCACCCATCCTGTAACGTCGTTATCCAGCTGTGTGCTGTACATTTTGTCCAGAAGGATGCTCTGGACATCAAGTATCAAAAGCTTTGCTGAAGTCCAAAAAGATGACGTATACTGGCTTTCCTAGACTGACTAGGTGGGATATCCTAGTAATAGAAGGAAATCAGGTTTGACAATCAAGACTTGCCATTTATGAAGCTGTGCTGGCTGGAACCAATGACTGAGTTGTCCTCCAAGGTGTTTTTCAGTACCTCACAGAAAAACCTTTTCCATGTATCATGAGGAGATGTCTTTGTGCAAGTTTCTGTAGGTAAAACCAGCACCCTGAATCTGAATGTGTTTATGGATACGAGCAGATTCCACTTGAGTGGCAGCATCAGTTCCTGCTTACAGCTGTATGTTCTCTGCTTTTCCTGAGGGCTGAAGCTCAGCTACTACTGACAAGGTCAGGAACCTGCTTTACTGTCTCTTAAAAGCTTCACATAAAAGTGAAGTTCCAGTTTGGCACCCTTTTTGCTTAGTACTTGAAACTGTGAACTGAGATTGTTCTTCTGCTGCTTAACCATCACTGCCATTGAGCAACAGCTTTCAGGGGAGGGAAGGAAAATAGACTGCATTTTTTACTGCTTCACTTCATGTTTAATATGCATATGTTTGAACTGCCACTTGTAAAGGTGTGGTTCCAAAGCAGTTCAGATTGATGCAAACTTGAATTGTCAGCTAGCCCTGCTCTCTCCTCTTGGCTCAGTGATTTTGTGGTTATGTGATGGGCTATCCCTGGGAGCTGATCCAGTACATTTCTTTTTAGTAAGGTTGTTGGAGAGGGCAAAATCAGAGTAGCCTAAACTTGATGACAGTGTAAAAACATTAGGAAGTAGAATTAGATAATAGTTCAAATTACAGCATATGAATGATGCCTTGTCAGTACAGAATAAAAATTATGTGGAAGCTTACATAAAAATCTTTAGTTTGTATGATTTCAATGAATCTTGTTTACACTTACTAGAGAAGAACAGGCTACTGAAGAAGGGATTGTTTTCTTACCCTTAACACAGAAGTAAATGTAGAAAATATGCTACATGACCAGAAATCAACATCTAGGTATAGTGATTTGTAATTTTTGTCTCAAGCTCTTGCAGAAACTCTTTCAATATATTTCTAGTGCCAAAACCCCCAGATGACTGCTTTTTTTCTTTGTTCAAACATACAGGGTTTCCTTATGGCTTCATCTGCTTATTTCCTCTTGCTGTTCTTAAACCTTCCTAAATATTTAAGTTGTTAAAATAATAATTTAAACCAATGTTTTGGAACATTGTTTTGATTTTGATCCATCTTTTAGGGAACTGTTTAACTGGAATGAGAATGACGGACTTGACTAGGGCTTCACTATCCATAAAGCATGACAAGCTAGTTTTTGTAATTGGTTTTTCTAGATGATGTTGGGAATGAAAGACATTTAAGCTTTAAGTTCTTCAACCACCTCAATTTAAAAATTTTTCTTCCTCTCAAATATAGGCTGAAAACAGAAATATTAGTTGCAAGCCATAAAGATAATGAAATAACAAAAGTGTGGATACCATGGAATTGTGGGCTTTTTTAATTGAAAATATTTCTTAAAATTTCTGTAAGGATGGTAAAACTTTCCTTCAAAGCTTAACAGTTTGAGAATCTGAAATGAAAGTGTCTTGATTCTTTTAGATTCTGATCCTTTTTAGCTTTTTAATACAGCAAGTTTCTCAGGGTCAAAAGTTATTTTTCTGAGCTTTGAGTCAGAAATATATTGATGTTCATTGTCTGTAGTGTCCTGTTGTTATCTTTACTTTAAAGTTTTATAAATTTAATTTTCTAATAGAAACTCCTTCCTTTGTAGTATGATGGAATATTGTTGCATTGCAATTGCTTTGTTATAATGTTAAGTTTCTCTTGAATTTCAACATATTCATTCATGGATTCTGAATAGAAAGAATAATAAATAATTATTATTGGTTGTTTTGCACACAAACATAGGGATAAAAAGATTTGTTACTGATGCATCATAAGTTTGGTTCATATGTTCTTTACTATGCAAGACACTGTAATTGCCTGTGGTCTTCATTGAGACTTTGTAGCCTTAAAGCCTTATGTACCCAACTCTTCTGTAGAAAGCTGATGGCTTTGTATTGTCACTGTGCAGCAGACAATTGCTTTCAGGTTAAGTTGGTTGTTTAAAGTATGCTCTAAAAGCCCTTTAAATAAGAGAATTTGACAAGCTCATTGTGTAGACAAGGGTGGTCTACGTAATTAAAATGGATTTCTGGCATTTATCAAACACCAGCCGTGAAGTAACCTCAGCATAACAGCATTGGTGATATCACTAGTTAAATGTGTCATTTTTATTCTGAAACCAGACTCCCAGTTCCAAAATGTGTTCCAAGATGGTGCTTCCTGTAATTGGCAATGACAAAATGGATCATACTTCCCTTGATCATAATTTAAAATAAACAACTACCCCCATGGTATTTTCTCTTCCTTGCGCTTTTGTTTAAAAGCTGTTTGTTGGAAGGTTTATTTCTAAGGAAGCAGCCTCTTTAGAAGTTATTTCCTTGCTAACTAGTAGTTATTACCCAGAAAGAGTCTGTTTTTTAGTTCTCTAACCGTGATAACCATGGTAGGCTCATCTGTGGCATCAGCCCCACAAGTGTAAGAAAAACATGATCTCTGTCCCTGCATGGATTCAGCATTGGCAGTGCTGACAGCAGATGTGAATGCTGACTTCAGCAGGACATTGCAGCTACTAACAGAATGTTTTTGGGGTCCTAACTGCCTGTCCATCCAAAGAACAGTTGTGGCTTTATGTTCCTGCAGGTGCAGGTGACTTCAGGGGGGGAACATACTTAGAATTCTATGGTGATAACTTCTGTATATCAGAATGAGTAATTTCCTATGTTATGTGAATTATTCTTTGACAAAAAGGGGGTAAAATACCCTCAGCATTAATTAAAGGATTTTTACTATGTCCTACATATTGTTAAATATATGTTGAATTATATGTTTTGTAGCAGTTACTGGCTTTGTTATGTAGTAGTATATTTTTATAGACAATTATTATATATTGAAATGCTAAGAATATTTTCATAAGAGATTTATATTCCTCGTTGCTAATAAAATGATCCTGAAGAATTAATCTCTGGTTTTGTGTTGATTAGTGGAATGTAACTGAATGTAGTGACTGTAAACCTTAATGAAAGAACTGTTAATCAAACATTCCCTGGTAAACGTGAACATATGCCTCAAATTCTGCTAATATTAGCATGCTGCATCACATCTTACGCCTTGCAACAAGCTAGTGACAAAAAGAAGCTTCATCAACTTCCATACATTAATTTCATAGCTGGAAACACTGTAGCATTGACAGAGCAGTAAGATTAAATTTTCCTGTGTCCAAGTGGCAGTTTATTTCTGTGGATTTTTTGTTCTGTTTTATTACTATACATCATGGTTGGAATCCAACTCTTGTCCCACTCGTCGCAAGGTTATACTTAATTCATCCTTGTGCTTCCCATTTTCTAGTGTGTCAAGAATTAATTTTTCACCAAAGAGGAAAAAAAATTCATATTTGCTAAGTGTTACAAAAAGATTGCTAATTTTTATTATCCTTACAGAAGCTCTACTTCTACAGTCTTGTCATTTTTTATAAGAGCAGACGATAAAAGAAGTGGAATTCTCCAGCTTGCACTTGAGAGCTTTGAGAGGAGGTGACAAATCTTTTTTTCTGGGTGTAACTTAGGGAAAAATTGGTGAGGGACTCTGAGTTACATTATGGGGATTTATTGGCAGTGTTGGCCTGTCTATCCTGCATCCTTTTCACTTCGTATGCTCAAAAATTTACATATTGTAGAATGACTCGATGCTGTTTGTTTCACATGCTCTAAAGTAAAGGAAAAGCAAGGTCCTTCCTAGAGATCTAACTGTGCTGGGCATAGGCAAGGGAAGATTATTTGTGAAAGAAACTTTGCCACTTTCTCTTGGCAGTTCTGTGTGTTCTTTGGAACAGCCAAAAATATATAATAGATAGAAATTTAAGCTTCAAGGGAAGGGGAAAAAAAAGAGCTTTTTGGATAGTATTAAAATATTTATTTAGAAATTATTAGTGACATAGCATAAGAGACAAAGGCTGTTACTAGATAATAAAACTCTTGAAATAAAATTACAGAATTATGCTATTCACTCAAAAAAATCCCATCAAAACCCAAACAAAAGGAAAAGAGATCAAAGGATTTCAAATTAAGAAGCATTCCAATTATTACTTCAGAAACAAACTTCACTGAAGTTGCAAAATACTTAGGAGCACTGCAAGTTATCCCCTTATTGGTTTGATGAAGTGTTCTTATATTCCTGAGCACAAGAAGTAGTACATGAGATAAAATATGCAGATGAACTTTTCAAATAGGTTTCAATTGATTATTTTTCAATTAGCTTTTATTGGACTGTATTTTCTGACACTACTGAATGGAGTTTGTACATTACCCTGTCAAGGAGCAGTGAATTCTAGAAAGGATAACAAACTAATTTGTCATCTGGGTTTACATGCTGAGCAAAGGGAAAAAGAGATTTGAGTTCTCGTTCTGCTGGAATGAAGTGTTTCTGGGTCCCTGTGAAAGAGGTGGAAAGAAAACTCATGTTTTCTGGCCAGCAAGTAGGAAGTTCGTTTTCCCTCTGTACTGTGACACTTCTGTCGGCAGGTGGGGCTGTCATTCTTAATTTGTTCCTTAGGATATAAGATTAAATTCTCTTAAAAATCCAAATCCACAGATCTAGACATTAAATATTTTGGTACAATGCGATGCACGCAGTGTAAATATTAAATTTAAGTAGGATTCCAAATGCTATTGAAGCATTTTACTGACTACACAGAATGCTGCTCAGCAGACCCCTGAATAATCTCTTAAACTCTTTTCTCTGATATATCCTGCACCCCTCCTAGGGCAAAAGATTCTAGATGGTGCTGGAGGACTTTGGCAAGGCTCTCTGAAATTCTAGGGAGCAAGGAGAGAGGGTCTGCCCCGTTCATGTAGACATCAGCGAGTTGGCAGGCATCTTGTAATGGGACGTCTTACCAGTAATGATGGTACTGGGTATGATGCTGTCTGGATGTGTAGCATATATATTAAACATTATTATNGCACGGCGATGGCGCTGGCCCGGCTCCAGCCGCGCGGGACGGCGCCGCTACTCCGCGGTGCTGAGGCGCGGGGCTGGGGCGCTTGGCCGACGGCGCCCGTTTGCGGGAGGTAGGAGAAAGCTCTTCCGCGGCCGGCTCCAGCTGGCAGCTCCCAGCGGCGGGACGAGACCCGGGGCGCG